>JZKD02S2120819.1:21448-50363 GCA_000966675.3 Picea glauca
ACAACAGAAAATATTGACAGTTTTTCACGTATGGACAACAGTTCTTGTGGATGTGTTTTATGCTTCAATTCAGATTTAGTGGTATTGTAAAGAAAGTTTTTTTAATCCAGTCAAAATCATTTAGATAATTTATGTTAGGAGTTGAAATTGAGTTTACTTTTATTGATGTAATAAGTCAAAAAGTCCAAGCTAATAAGTCAAAAAGTGCAAGTTGAAGTTGAATTTCAAGAGAGTTATGAGGAAGTGGATGATGTGTAATTGTTGTATGAAGAAGAGTGTATGATCCATGTTACTAGATACTTAACAAATTATGTTAATTCATGCAATAAGTTGAAGTTAGGTTTAGAATTTGGAGTCAAAGTTTAAGTGAAGTTAATTTGTTAATTCATGCAATAAGTTGAAGTTAGGTTTAGAATTTGGAGTCAAAGTTTAAGTGCAGTTAAAGTCATTCACATTATGAGTGTCAAAGGTAAAGTCATGTAAAATCATGGAATTAGAGCCTCAAGTAAGTTTTCCAATCTAATGTTATAGGTGTCTTGTTGGATGGAGAGGTCCCTCCTACAAGAAAGAATTTTGTGTGGGTCTTGCAGCGGAAGATTTAGATGAATAATTATACAAGAACGTGATCAAAGGTGAAAGAAAATGATAGTAGAAAGAAGATGATGTTGACTCCATGACAAAACAAGATAACAAAGAAAAGTGAAAGCAAGAAGAAAAGAAGAGAGGAATTTGGTGGCAAGAAGAAACTGTATAGCTATTGAAGTCTGAAGAGTAAAGAGTTCAGAGACAAGGTCTAAGGTGAATAAGGACCATAAATACCAAAAGATAGAAAGAGACAACCTAGGTGAGGTATCTAGCAAGGTGATAAATACTTGGTAAGGAAGAAGGTGAGCACGTTGAAGCTTAGATGACGAAATTGAGAAAGAACATGGATAGCAAAATGAAGGGCTTAGTAGAAGGTAAATTCCACAAAAAGAAGAAAGATGAAGGACTCCTAGACATGAACAAAAGAAGAAAAAAACAAGGGCATATTGAAGAGAAAAGAGGATAAAGTAGCAAAGAAAATGGCACAAGAAAATGGACATAAAGAATGAAGCAGCGAAAGAGAAGTGGCAATGACAAGGAAGAAATGTTGATGCAGTAAAAACAAAAGCACGGAAAAGGGAAAAAGCGAAGCCGTGGAAGAAAAGTGCAAGACACCAAATAGAAGCAAGAAGAAGGAAGCAAAGCAAGGTAAGAATAAATAATACCGTGTGTTGATGGAAAAATGTGGAATCCATGAAAGAGACATCCCTAAGAAGATTAATGGTCCTTGAATAAAGTTTGAAAAAGGTCTTGGTCTTATGCTTGTATAAAGGATAGATTAGCCTAAGTTGAAAATTAAAAATTCTATGTACCTGATGTAATCTCAATGAGGCATGTATCCCCCATAATTTGTATGTTGAAAGGTTCATGGTGCTCTAAAAACCTCTTTGTAGTGTAAGGTTTGTGGTAAGCAAAAACCACTTGTTATGAGAGAGAACTTGCTAAAGTAAATGAAGAGTGGTAAGTGAGGAGGAGAAGCTCGATTGTGTGAAGAATCATTGATTTGAGGTAGTCCACCACTGACAAAATATTGAGGCAGACAGAGAGATTTCAATTCATGAAAAAGGGACTTGAGTAGTTGATCATGAAAGGGAGATTGCAAGTCATGAAAAATGGATTTTCATAGTTTACTAATCTGAGGAGATTGCAAGTAATGAAAACGGTATTTGCTTGGTTTAGGAAAATCAAACTGTGAAATAGAAGTTTGTGAGATGGAAGCTAGAGCCCAATAAAGTATGGATCAAAGGAGCCAATCTACCAGCGTTGATGAACTCATTGACATGAGCCCATGAATAAGTCTTTTGTTCCTTGGTAGTATGATGTAGGTGCATTGAGAGTATAGTTACAATTATGCCAAAGGAAATCCAGGATGATGACTGGTGATGATGCAGGGAGAGTAGAGGGTACATGTACAAAGACATGTGATGAAATAATGGTTGATGAACCATGTATGAGAAAAGGTTTCCTAGAGAACTGATGGATATAGTAGTTGATAACCCATGTATTTTGGTGGATGGTAACTTTTTTATATGGACTTCAACAATGTTTATGTTTGCAAGTAAAAGATGAAAATGGAGAGGATTGAGGACGAATAATGAAGAAGACCAAAGATCGTTGAAGATTGAAGATGAATATTGAGAGCAACAAAGGAAAAGATAAATAAGACAGAAATGAGATCAATTCAAAGGATTATTGAGATCACAAGTACTCGTTAAAAGGCGGTATCAAAGAATAACTTCTATCTGTGATGTTTACTAAATAAATTAAATAATGACTTTTTGATGAGGTAGACTAATTCTAGAAGTCTGTGTATGAATTATAGATGAGGAGAAATGAGAGAAATTAGGAATGAAGATTTGTTGAAAGATTCATGGAGATATTGTGGAGAGAGTTATGAAGATAGTTATGCACTTGGTTTGAACGAAACATCTAATTATGAAATATTTTTTATGATTACCTATTATTATATAAGGGATCTTTTTTACACTTGAAGGTAACACATGGGAATTATTTAAATAAATATAATTTCCCCTTTCAAGAGTTTATTGAGCATAAGCTCTCGGTGTCCCTTACTTTGCATGTGTGTATAATGTGGTGTGTATTTGCAGCTTGCAACTACATCAGTGTCTTTGTTTTTCAATATCGATACTTCTTTGATCCCTTCTTTGCTTCAAGTTGTTTGATATCTTTAAACTACACACCATTGGAATGAATTCTAGGATTTCCAACCAGTATTTTTCCATGTACCCCATTTTTTTTCATGGTTCCTTTGTTGAGAATATGGTGTTTAATGGCTATCAATAAAGACCAATAAAGACCAACGACCATTGGAAGTTAGAATTCTAGGATTTCCAACCATCCTTTTTCCATGTGCCCCATTTTTTGGCATGGTTCCTTTGTTGAGAATATGGTGTTTAATGGCTATCAATAAAGACCAACAATGATAGCATTTGGTTGGTTATATAGAATTCACAAACTTTCTTATCCATCAAACTTCAAAATTATGATAAAATATTGTGCTCAAATATCTACGGATATAAGATAAAATATAACCAATTAATTTTTTTTATTAGATAAAATTTTGTGTATCTCATTGTAAAAGCAAAGATTGATAATGAAAGTTAAAATTTTTATTAAATTTTCTACTCAATTTATCAAAATAAAATAAAGTTATTCATTAATTAACTTACTACTACTAAAACCATCAAATTGAAAATTTTATCAATTTTCATAACAACTTTGTAACATCATAATAAATGTTACAGCAAAATAAGGAATAATGTATACACTATGATATATACTCAAATACATAATGTTTTCCATGTTTAATAGACTTTTATTCTTATGGAATCACTTAAAATAATAATAATAACAACAATAATAATATTTAGCGAATAATCTCAAGAATGATGTTTTATCTTTTTCAAACACAAAAAAAGTATTTACCCCAAAAATTGCATCCTTTTTTTTCCAAATTTGTGTGACAATGACATACTTGCATAAACTAACAAAAATGATATATATAGAAAGAGAGAGATTTATCTTGTCTACAATGTTCTCATTTCATGAGAGTCCAATATGATCTCAAAGAGTTAGTGAGATTTAGATCATGTGAACTAATAACAACCTAGTACACATCTCAATTTTATTTACTGAATGAATGTAATTCACACCAACTACGTGGGAACATACTTACTATTTTTGTTGGTTCTCAATGTTTATGCCCATGGATGCTAATGTTGGTTTTGTATTATGAAGAAGGGTAGTTGTCAATGTCCATGTATCTATGTATGTATGTATGTTAGTTATTGGATTAGGAGTATTTAATGGTCATTTCAGTCATAGAAATCTTGCATATCAAGTGCTAATTAGATGTAGTTTTACAATACTAAATGGTTTGGGCTTGCAAACGTGAATAATGAAGGGTATTTTGTATGTGTGTTAGTCCATGGTATATAGGATGCTATAGTAGAGAATAATGACATTCTATAGAAATTCTCAAATAGTGCATTGGTTCCAATATAACTATTTTCTTAACCATTGGATCATTTAGAAAACATCAAAATTGTTTTCAAATGTAACATTTTCCATTAATTATAAAATATATAATTAAATTAAAGAGAAATTCATTATTTAATGGCCACCATTTTCATTCTCGATGGTATCTCTAATTATGTAACTTACTCCACTCATAGATAAATCGCATATGACATCTATAACAATTCAACCATGAACATTCAAGGAATCTTCCATAGATAGAGAAAATAAAATTTGGCATCGGTACTAGTGTACTAGATTATCTAAACACACACTTATCATCTCTAGGAAATATTATTATCAAATCCAAAGTCATACTCTACATTTATTTTATCTATAGAGACAAAGAAGAAGCAAATTCGATGGGTTCTAGAAAGGCCTTCAATTTTGACCATTCTAACTCCAATTTCTTCGATATGTATGAGCTCCATAATAATGTTAGGAGGTTTATCCTGAGCCTACTCCCCCTTAAAAAAATCCAAACTATGTAGACATGTTACAATAGTGAACGACAAAAATAGGCACATTACAAGAATGGAAAATAGGAAAAACAAAAAAAATAACAATGTGTGGTAATATTATATGTATGTTGTGCATGTATTACATACATGCATATAATGACATACCCACACCTAATTATCTAAATTGATTTGACAAGTTTAGAGTGTATATATATTTCTATTGTACAATGTAACGTGTTTAACATTTTATGTCATAATTCGAGTGTTAGAATGTCATGGGGACGAGAGCATTTTTTTTCAAACTACAAACTTGTCTAGAGCCCATTGTGGCACACATTAACACTAAAAAAGTAGAAAGGAATGGTTAAAATTATATTTTTGTTCTAAGGCTTTTGCGACCATTGTTTTGATCAGAGAGTTCTTTCGGATTAATCGCATAGGTTTTTTTATTTTCGACGTTTCGAACCAAACTAGTGTGGTCCATCATCAGGAAAACGTTGGTGAGAAATGAAGGAAAAAGGATATAACAGGTGTATAAATACTTGAAAAGTTGTTATAAGGAACCGACTTATTGAAAATGAAATCAAGAATTATAAAACTTAAGAAATTATAATTGTTTGTTTTAATAATTAATTGTTTGTTTGTTTAATAATTAATTATTTGTTTGTTTATTAATTTTTATTTAATAAGAGCCGACTGGATAATGTTTATAAATTAATACCTAGAATTATTCATATTGGCTATGGTAGGGATCCAATTTTGACTAATTTTCCATCCATCATCTCTGTTTAGATTGTATTGTGCAACATTTTAGAAGGCATCAAAAAACCTATGCGATTAATCCGAAAGAACTCTCTAATTAAAATTATATTGTGCAACATTTTGGAAGGCATCACAAGGATTGTTTCATGATGCTTTAAGCAAAGTATCCTCCATGTATGTAGATGGAGGATATAAGGCCCTTGCTTAGAAGTAGTTGCAAACAGTAAAAGGGAATTATAAAGTGTCTTAACAATATTTAATAGAGTTAAACAATAATAGAGATAAGTAATAGTAATATTTTCATTGTGATTGATGCTAGATTGTGTGGTGTAAAGTGCTTGGTACTCCTCAAAGTGTATATCCACTTTGAGAGATTCTATTACAATTTGGATCTTACGAGCATATGTAATGAAATATGGAATTTCACGTAAATAGCAAGTAGTAAGTTGAATTTGATGGGATCAATAGTGAAAAGGACTATCAATGAAGTTTATTCTAGGCTTGTTAAAGTGTAGAATATAATGACAAAAGACTGGCCGTGGACATTGTAGAAGGTACTAATAAGGGTGCTAAAGAAAAATTTCATATTTATACTTATTGTAGCCCATTAACATAAAATATAAAGTTTAGAAGGATTTTACCATAGTAAACAATTTTAGGACTGTCTCAACACTTAAATAACGAAGCAGTATGAGGGAAATGTTTTAGGATCCACACAACATTTCAAATGAGTGATATGAATAGTAGTGAGACAAGTTTTATGTCCATTGTCTAACAATTCATCACCCTTCATACATGCAAGAGGTTTTAGTCACGCATGCCACAATAGAATAATATGTGAATTACTATTTGGTGATAGAAGCTTTGATTTCACTCCTGAATAGTATACTCTTCAAGATGGCTATGGTTTTGTAGCTCAATACATTAGTGCTTTCATCTAAGTTGTAGGACTACTCCATGTGATTGTTGGGTATGTGTTATATTATTTTCACATGGTTCAGTGGGAAGGGGGTGTAAATGTGTTGAACCTGCACAAAATAGATCTAAATAGCAAATGACATACAAAGTTTGCAGAGAAAATATGAGAAAAGAGAAGCAAGAGAGAAAGAATGGAAGAATTCTCATTAACCAAATGAATGAATGATAATTTACACATGATATACTTTGTATAACTCAACTAATGCACACTGAAGGAGAATCCAATGCACCATAGTGGTGGTCTAGAGTGATCTGGACACACACCAATAGTTACAAGAGTAATTTGCCACCTACTCTAGTCTCTTGGGAAGTTATGAGAGTTAACCGCCACCTAGTCTGAGTTAACTAGTCTCTCAGTCTTTAGTTAACTGACTGAAATAGAGTGAAGTGAAGAGGAGACCAGGGAATCATGAGTAATGTGCTAGTATGATGATAATCCCAAGGACAATGCGCATTATCCAGTGATGATCCCAATGTTGCATTATGATGATCCCAATGTGGCATCTAGATTCCACTCAATTGATCAAACTGAATTGTGAACTAAAGAGAATATTCTCCTAGAGGAATATTCTTCCTAAACTATAGGAGACTGAACAATGACTAATAAACATAGGGAAAACCTTAGGAAAAATAAATCCTAGGTGTGTGTGAATTATCTCCAACACCCCCTCTAAACATCCCTATGGTGAAAATAAAGAATGGGTCCCGACAACGAGGCCATGTTAGGTACCCAAATACAAAAGATACATTGAAATAAATGAGGAAAGAGGGAAACCCCCCCTCCTCAAAGTACAGTGTATGTAAAACAAAGAATTGGCAGTTGCTAGGAAACTGTGTCCTTCACTCCAAGACGACTGCATAGAGAATGGAAATTATGCTCAGTGAATGTCTTGGTGAAGATGTCTGCAGTGTGTTTTGTTGAAGGATGGAACTGCAGGTCGATGATCCCCTCATGTACTAAGTCCCAATGTAGTGCATGTGGATCTCGATGTGCTTCATCCACTGCCTCTAAATTGGATCTCTACAGAACTTCGAAGTGCTCTAGTTGTCACACGATATGATGATCGTTCGGTGAAATTGAATGCCCAACTCAGTGAGAAAATGTTGTAGCCTCAGAGACTGAATGGTTATGTTAATTGTCCCTCTGTACTCTATCTCGAATGAAGATAGAGAAATAGTAGCCTGCTTCTTGCTCGACCAATAGATAGGCCCAGAACCAAGACTAAGTGAGTAACCAGATGTGGACTTGCGATCAATGCTATCGCCAACCTAGTTAGAATCATTGAACCCGATGAGGCCCAATGTAGAGTTTGTTGCATAGTGAATCCAAAAAGTGATGGTTCCTTGTACGTATCAAAGGATATGCTTTGCAGCCTTCCAATATAGCTCATGCGGCTCCTGCATGAAACTGGAGACTGCTCCAACTGCATAGGAGAGGTATGGTCTGCAGTGTGTGAGATACAACAAGCTCCCCACTAGTTGTTTGTACCATGTGTTGTCCACCAGTGGAGTGTCCCCGTCATCCTCAACTCTGACTTCTGATAGGAAAGGAGTTGGGGAAAACTTGCAGTCTTGCATGTGAAATATCTCAAGGAGATATTGTGCATACTTGGCCTGAGACAGTTTGATGTATGATGCATCTTGACTGATCTCGAATCCAAGGAAGAAATGTAGTGGACCCATGTCCATCATCAAGAACCTTTCATGCAGAATCCTCTTGACTATAGAAATTGTTGAATTCGAGCAATTGGTGATCAACAAATCATCAACATACAAAACTAGGAGTAGAAGTGAATCAGTCGTCCCAAGCATGTAAACATCTGGGTCTAACTTACAATGTACAAAGTTCTGTGACAGAAGGTAGGAGTACATCTTGTCATATCATGCCCTAGGGGCCTGCTTGAGGCCATAAAGAGACTTCTTCGATCGAAATACCAAAGATGAATTCTCCATCAATCCTTGGGGCTTCTCCATATAAATCTCCTTAGAGAAATCTCCGTGAAGAAATGTATTCTACACATCCATCTGATGGACTTATCATCCTTTGGTTGTCACAATGGAAAGTGTCAAATGTATGGAATCCATCTTCACTAATGGAGCGAAGGTCTCATCATAGTCAATACCGTGCACCTGTTGAAAGCCTTTGGAAACTAGCCTAGATTTGTAGCCTCTAACCTATCCATCCACTGCGCTCTTTGTCCTATAGACCCATCTGCACCTGACAAGTTTCATTCCTAAAGGAAGGGGAACCACATCCCAAATCTAGTTCTCAAGGTGGGAGTTGTACTCCTCCTGCATGGGGGATTCCCAAAAGGGATTTCCAGCAGCCTCTCCATAGGACTGTGGATATTAACATTGAACCAAGAAAATATGTTTGGGTGGCATTGTTTTAGTGGAAATGAGTGCAAGAGGAGGCTCCTTGAAATTAGATCAAGTCCTCCTAGTATCAATTCGATCCCCAACAAGATCTCCTACATCTTGAAGAGTAGTCTTGTCCCACTTGGGCCTTTGCTCTGGCTCTGCATCTGCATCTACATGCATTGACTCTGCATCTGACTGTACTAACTCGATATATGAATCATATGAATCCTCTGAATCAAAACTCTCATCTGAATAAGATTTGACATGTGTGTATTCATCATTTCTGACAAGTGGAAGAACAAAAGTGTCTACATGCGGTTGTTAAGGTACACGTGAGACACTTTCCTCGAATTGGACATTACACTCGATGATGAGCCGGTCCAATGAAAGATCAATGAGTCTGTATCTCTTCACACCATCGAGGTATCCAACAAAGATACACTATGTGCTCTTTGGATCAAGTGCCTTCCTCTTCTCATATGAAATCTTGGCCCATGCATGAGAACCAAATATACAAAAGTGGGTCAATTTTGGTTTTAGGCCACTCCAAGCCTCGTAGGGGGCCATGATATATTTATGGGGAGATTTTTTTTAGATGTAGGTTGCGCAATTAATTTCTTCAGCCCATAATCTCTCTGGAAGTGACTTTGCATGTAGCATGCAAGATGCCATCTCTTTTAGAGATCTATTTTTCTACATAGCAACTCCATTTTGTTGCGGAGTATAAGGAACCATGTGTTGCAACTGAATCCTGAACTCGTGACAAAGATTTTGTATCTCATGGTTGACATACTCTCCCCATTTATCTTTTTGGAGGACTTTTATCTTCTTTCCTGACTGTGTTTCAACAAGGGCTTTGAAATCTTTGAGGTGTCAAAAGACCTCTGATTTTTGCCTGAGAAAGAAGATCCATGTGAAGCATGAGAAATCATCAACAAAAATGAGCACATACCTTGATTTACTGATTGATGGATGCAGAAAAGGACCCATGAGGTCACTACGGATCATATCTAAAGAAAAGGAAGCCTTCTGAGTCTTTCCTTTGTTGAATTTATCTTGAGGGTGTTTTCCAAGAACACATCCCTCAAAAATTCCTTTGGAGAAGTGGATGTTAGGTTGACCATCAACCATTCCCTACTTTCTAAGTTGTTGCATATATTGGGAATTTAAATGACCGAACCTTTCGTGCCATACCCTATTGCTTTCATCAGCATGGGTAAGCAGTAATGCATAATTTGGTTCAATAAATTCAGAAAATGTGTAGAGTCTGGATAATTGATTTACCTCACTGGTAGCAACCCTGGAATTGATTTGCATGTCATAGATATCCACTGCATCCGGTGTGAATATGACTCTCTTTCTGGTGCCAGAGTTTGTCATATGATACACAGAGAGAAGATTGACCGAAAGTTTGGGAACATGTATGATCCAAAATGGATCCAGAAAAGCCAAAATTTCATAGTTCTCAGAATCGGATGAAACCAACGCCATTGCGTAGGGCTCGTCGTCTCAATCCTGGAAGCATGTTTTTTTTTTCTGAAAATAGACACCATATGTGAATGTTATGGCATTCTGAACTTTTTCTCAAACATGCAAAAAATTCAAAGTCAACAGTCAGAGGATGTACTGTCAAAATCATTAGTACGTCAGCATGGCATGGAAGATGACGTCAGCAGAATGACATGGCCTCACCAGGAGGTGACATGTGTCAGAAAGATTTGGAATTTTTAGGGCTGATTTGGCACGATTCGGATTTGACACGTGGAATGTACGGACGTTGATGTGGAAGTTCATACAATGATGTGGACCAACGATAGTCCGACACTTGGTAGTATGAATGATAGGCTAGAAGATGACATGGTAGTATCAAGTCATGACACGTGGCAGTGAGGTTGCATATGAAGCTGACTATGCAAGCTGACTGTGTGTTGACTATGCGTTAACTGTTTGTACGGTGGTGAATAACAGGGTGACATGTGGCCCAATAATAGGGCACCACGTGGCAACCCAAATGAGGCCAATAAGGGTCAGTTAAAAAAAAAAATTCCACCTCTGACAGGGTCAAACCCGTGACCTCCAGGCATGTCACTATTTAACCACAATACGCTCACCACCCGGGCTACCAGTATTACTTGTTATACATATGATAGATTTTGGGTTTAAGTTGGATGGCGTGGGAGTTGGGGGGTAAGCCCGGTCGGTGAGGCCAGCCTGCAGACGAGGGAGCTAGCTCGAGGCCACATGGAACACACAAGACTAGGAGCAGAGCGAGTTCATGGCGTGGGGGATTAACACCTGGCCACATGAACCTCCATACGACCAGACCAAAGGAATAGGGCGCAGGGTTAGCGTGTGGCCATATGGAAGCAGCCCATGTGACCAGGAGCTCGAGTAAAAGGGGATGGCACATGCATTTTTTCCCAAAGTGGGTTTTTAACCTATAGTTTTTATTTTTAAGTTGATTTTAACCTGATTTTTGGAGGATTTTTCCCAAAAATGAGGATTTGGAGCCCTTTTTGAGGCCAGATCTTGGGAGGAAGTTGGAAGGTGACCCCAAACTCAAAATCTATATA
Organism: Picea glauca; assembly: GCA_000966675.3. Classification (NCBI taxonomy): domain Eukaryota; kingdom Viridiplantae; phylum Streptophyta; class Pinopsida; order Pinales; family Pinaceae; genus Picea; species Picea glauca. The sequence goes on from JZKD02S2120819.1 coordinate 32,706, forward strand.
AACCAGAGGTTCTTAAAAATCCGAGGTTCATAACATGAGAAATGTTGAAGAATTGTGAGGTCCAATCCATTTTTATGCAGGGAAGCCATTGATGAAGCGAACTTTGGAGGCCATTTCCAGGAGCTATGCTCAACCTTTTTCAGTGTCGTTAGTTGTGTTAGATTATTGAGGTCAAGAAGAACACATCCAAACCATTTTTTAATCCATTTGAGATATTTTTATGTAATTTTGAATCATTGAATATTAATAAGAAAGCCTCCCCCACTGAGACAAAGGCCCGGAGACGTAGGAAACCTTGTCAAACTCTGTTAATAATATTTGGCATTATGGTTTGTTGTTCTTGATGTTTACTTTTTGTTTTTCATTCTTTATGATGGCTGCAACATTCTTTCATTAAAACTTCTTCTTCTCCTTAATTCCTAAATGGTAAATCAACTCATGCATAAACTTAACCATAGTCTTTAAAAGATCATTTTCGGATCAAGTGGTATCAAAGCAAGTTGACGGTTGGTTGTTTGAGTTTGCATGATTACCAGGGAAAAGCTAAGTCATGGTGAAGGAGATATTGTAGAAGGATATCCTAAGATTGGATCAAGAAATAGGACATCTCAAAGTGAGAATATGGCATCAGAAGAAGGACTTTCTCAAAATGAAAGAGAGTTTCAAAGAAATTTATTTTCCATGTCAGAGATGGTAAAGGTGTTGTATGATGATTACTTGGAACGGAAGAGATTGGTTCAAGGGGAATCTTCAAAGCAAGCCAAAAGTGAAGAAGGAGAGCACCCTCCAAAATCTACTCCTTCACCTCCTTCATCTCCATATTCTTCTTCTTCTTCAAGTACAAGTTCAAATACTACTTCTTCAAGAAAACATTCTCATAAACATAAGCCTGATATGACATTACTTAAACTTGATGTAAAATTTGTTTTACCTATGTATGATGGTGAAGTTAATGCTAAGAAAATTGATAATTGGGTTATATAGATGGAGGTATATTGTAATGTGCATCAAATCAAATATGAGACAACCAAAATCAAATTGGCATCTCTTCATCTTGAAGGCACAACGCTCATCTGGTGGCAAAGTAAGATGCAATATGGAACTCAGAAAGTTGGTAAGATTTTTCCATCATGGCATGATTTTATTTCTGCACTTAGAAAATAGTTCTATCCATTGGGATATAAGGAAAAGGATTTAATTGAATCGAAAAGTCTTAAGTTAAGAAAAGGAGAATTGGTGCAGGACTATACAAATGAATTTCTTAAGATGGATTTGATGTTAGATGTTCCATTGACTACACAAGAAACTCTCATGAATTATATAGGAGGTTTGCCTGCTTATATTCATAATATTGTATTCATGTTTGGACCTAATAATCTTGATGAGGTTTATGTCCAAGAAACATATATTGAAACAAGAAAAACTGAAGTTAGTGTATCAGGGGAATCATCTTCAAAGAAAGATGACAAAGGAAAAGGGAATGGGAAGAAAACTCTCTTGCAAGCATTGCAAGAAAGAAGGAAACGATGATGAGCATTGTTGGAAATTGCACCCAGAGAAGAGACCGAAGTGGTTCAAAGAGAGGAAAGGGAAGTTGTTGGGCACATTCCCATTTTGGGAAAAAGGCACGACATGGAGGAAAGACAGTTGGCACAGAGGCATACGAGGCGTGCATGCAAGAATAAGGGAAAGAAAGACAATTGGTAGGAAAACCAGGGGACGAAAGGAAATGTGCATGCAAAGGAGGAAAGTGCGCAAGGCCAGCATGAAAGAATACCTAACTAGGTTAGGGTTTTGGTAAGAGAATGTAATGGAAGATGAGCCAAAAACACATATAAATAGACACCTAGGAGGTCTAGGGGGTTATGGTTTTTTATAAAGTTTTACTCACGTGAGAAGAAGTAACTAGTCTGTAACACTATTGTAATGCCATCCAATCTTGTAAGTTGTTGAGTTGTAGAGGGTTATAAGGGTAGATATTGAGGGTTAGATCATAGGCTAAGGATCATGGTGTGATATAGTCCGCCTCATAATAGATCTCGACCCAACAAGCATGAGTTGTAAAGAGCGTGGCGTTGTAGTTTTGGAACTACCATAATAAAAGAGCTTGAGAGACAGATCTTTGTGGACGTAACCCAAGAGGGGGTGAACCACGGTAAAACCTGTGTTATGTGATTGAATGTTTGTATCTATTTTATTGTCTATGAGTAGATGTTAGAATGATGTATGAATGAATTAATGGATCTAGTTACATTACATGCATGAATGAGAATGACGGTATATTGCTTTAATAATTAGATAGAATTCACAGCATGCACTTCATAGATCCCCATTTAGTCCTAGGCTGAAAGCATTTGATCATTTCAGTCACCCATTAAGACTATCTAGGGTGAGACTACGCAGTGCACTCTGTGCGCTGCGTTGCCTTCTAGTTTACCAGGAGGGTCGATAGTTTTAAAGGCTTTGTTGGATCTCTAGTAGACCTGAACCTGGGTCAAATCATGTTAAAGGTATAACTAAGATAATAAATCAACAAACGGTTGCGTTGTCGGCTGGAAAAACATAGGATTGAGTGGATGAGATCTATTGAAGATCTGTCAAAAGAATGTTTGATCTCTTGAAAATATGGTAAAAGAATGTTTGATCTGTTGAAAAACTAATAAAATCATGTAAGATCTGGGACCAAAGTGTAAAAAAGAATGAAAATATAGAAGGTAATGTTTATACCCTGGAGACCCACGAAAGAGGAAATAGAGAGATGGTTGAAAAAAAAGGAGCTAGAGTTTTTGCAGTAAGATAACGGAAACCCTAGAGTAACACCGCGCAAATATATTGAGAAGCATGTGTTTACTAATCTGCATGAATTATTTTTCTATGATTTTCCACACTTATTACAGGAGTGGATATTGAGGTTGAAGGAAAACCACGCAACAAATTGAATCCGAAAGTTAAAGTGGAACCCAGTTCAGATCACGCAGTTACAACAGGTGAATAACAAATTCACCCACACAGTAGATTTTTGGCTCGACAGTATTGTAGTAGACTTTATAACAGAATTTGCAGTAGATACCATGAAGTCATATAGCGCAGCAGAGCAAGAGTTTCTACGCGAGCCTTGAGGAAGGTATATTAGATCGTTGTATACTTCTATTAAGATATTGTTCTATAACAAAGGTGTAACGACAATGGAGTCAGACAGCTAAACTTCCCTATGTGCCTGGGGGAAGGGGGGAAGCACTGAGATAAAAAGGAGAAATGGAAGGAGAAGGAGATGAAGGAAAGAAGGAGGAAGCCTTGAACCTAATCGTGATGGACGAAGACCAGGTCAAGCGGATCACAACAACTAGAAAGGCGCGCATTGGAGTACCCTACCAATACAAGGTGAACACCAAGAAGAGAGTCGTAGCTGCGAGGGAAGGCTTGGAAAGTGATGAAGAGGAGGTAGAGGATCTCTGGGCTACGGAGCAGATTGAGAAAATTTTGAGCACAACATATAAAAGAAAAATGAGAGGTCCAAGAGCGGGAATATAAGGAAACAATCATATCCATATTAATGTCAGTGTGGAACCCATAAACCCATGTGCGAATAACACACCAAGAAGAACACCATCGTTTAAACAATCGAACTTAGAGAGAAGGAAGACAGCAGGAAGTACATCTACACAAGGAACAACAACTGGGGGAACTACTTCAGGAAGCATTAGTCAAGTACCTACACCGCGTGGAGGTAGTAGTTCAACATTCAGAATGGTAGGACATGATCCCATGATTCGGTTACTAGAATTTTGAGGAGAGGCAGTAGAAGACCTTGAGAAACACTTGTTTATTTGTGTAAAGCTCTAACAAGCAAAACAGATCACTGATGAAGACACTAAACTTGCACAACTAGGTATCACGCTAAGAGATCACGCACTAGACTGGTACATGAGTCTAGACATAAACAGTGCATCGGGGACGACAAGGACACTGACAGACATCAAGAATTATTGATTAATGAGTTCCAGAAGCCGAGCTCAGAGGATCAATACATGAACGAGATGATAGAAATCCAGCAGAAACCAGGAGAATATGTCTGGGAAATTGACCAACGATTTAAACATTTGAAAGGGAAATTGGTGTATGCCATGACTGACATGCATCATAGGCATCTGTTTGTGAATTCTTTGTTACCACACCTGAAATACCCACTCAGACAAAATAAATTCCAATCTCAAGCAGAGGCTCTGCAGGTAGCCTTGCAAATGGAGGAGAATCAGTACCACAAAACAGATCCATCTATAGAGGAGTTGAAGGAGGATTTGAAGAATCTTACCTTTCAACTCAATCAAAATAAGGGCAAGGACAAGCGTGAAGTTGTTTGGTGTACCACATGTAGAACAAAAGGGCATCATTAGAACAAATGTCCAACATTCGAGCAGTATATGGCAACAGGGATGCCAAATCCATTGTCGACAGGAGGACCCTGGTGTGAAATTTGCAAGACACACGAGCATGATCCATATCATTGTCCTATGATGCAGAGATACCAGACAATACCAAAGAATGCATACTGCATTTTTTGCAAGTCGGTAGGGCACGATGACAAAGATTGCAAAACAATGGATCTGATGAGGGAAAGGACATTAGACACATAGGGTGCACGCCAAAATGATGACAGGGAAAGATGCGCCTCAATTTAATCAGGAACCACCGCAATATAATACTCTTCCGCAGCAATATAACAACACGCAACCACTGTATAACCCTTCGCAGTATAATCAGGTACCTCAATACAATACATCACGTGGAGATTGCGTTGGGTACAGAGGAGGAGGACGAGGCAGAGGAGGCTTTGGACATGGGAAGAGGTCCAATAATGTGTCATAACTTCCAATATCCAGGGCACTATGCAAAAGAATGCCCTCTACCACCTGTGACATGCATGTATTGTCACGCAGCAGTTCACGACACAGAGGATTGCACAACATTGTTGGGGAAGATACAAAAAAAACAAAATCAAAACAATCATAATGTACAGTGGATCTCTACAAAAGTTGGGGAAGATGGCAGGAACATCAACATAGTGACGCACAGAGGTGCTAAAACAGGAGATGATGTGGCTAAACAGGAACCAGTACATCACCAGTGGATTGAGAAAAATACCAAGCCATCCTAGCAATTTGATGCAAAAAAGGAGGAGGCTAGACAAGAATTTCTCAAGAAGAATGTTGCATCTACATCTACTGCACAGCATTCCCAAGACATCCCAACATATGAAATGTCATCAGCATTGGACCATACCAGTGAAGTCCACCTGGGAAACCCAGTAAGTTGTATTAAAACTTTCCTGCAATCATGTATTCAATTATTTAGGGATCCATCATCTGTTATAGTGTTACAGAATCTATTAGATAGATGTACCACAAAATTGGAGGGAAATGTAGAACATAGGATAGTCAATCACCTCCATGCCAGAAGAAGAACTAGCAAAGAGTTTAGATTGAATGCCAATATCGGAGATTTTAACATGGGCAATGTGGTATTAGATCTGGGATCTGAAGTGAATGTATTACCCAAAAAGGCATGGCAATGCATGGGAGAACCTACCTTAGGCTACTCACCAGTCCAACTGAAGTTAGAAAACCAAGACAAAGCTCTACCGATAGGGAGGCTAAAAGGAGTGACAGTAGATCTAGACGAAGTGCGCACTAAGGCAAACTTCGAAGTGATGAAAATTGTGGATGGCACAACACCATACCCAACATTACTAGGATTGGATTGGGTGTTTGACAATCAGGAGATAATCAACTTGAAGACCAAGAAGATGTCATTTGAGTCAGGAGAATATAGGGTTACCGTGCCCCTAGATCCATTAGAAGCCGAAAGATTTGTGGAACCAACATGCCAAGATCTAGAAGAAATTAACCAGTTGTATTGGACCATTGTGTGCACCAGAGATTACATTAATCCAACGGTCGATGGTGTACTTAGATGGATAAGTATCATATCATGTGTTTCTGACTCAGACATGGGCATGGATAATTGGCAGCAGCACCTACATGAGGTCTCAACTAGAAGATGTGCACGAATAGACCGCGCAGTAAGGTGGGTTGGGACAGAAGTCAGAGAACCTCCAAGTTTCCGTGGAATCAATGATTTGGAAGAATTCCTAACGAGATATGAGGATGAAGTATCAGACAGTCAAAGATTGTTATCTCTCGACATCGCACTTAAGGCTACACCTACAAGATGGTGGGGCGCACACAAAGAAACAATCAATGACTGCTACCAATGTAAGTGGTTACTTCGCATTAGGTTTGGCGCAGAACAAAGAAGCAACCAATAGCAAAAATATGATGGACAGGGAGCACCAACGGAACACTTGGAGAAGTGAAAAGAGTTGTGGAAAATGACACCCCCAGAGGAATGGCCCCATCATTTTGTACACACATTAGAGGGCATCCTAGCAAACTGGTATACAGACCAGAAACTGTGAAGAGGAACTAAGAGATGGATAGTACTACAACAGAACTTTACAATCACTTTCTTATTTAAGCGTGAGAACCCCAATATAGATGTAGCACTTAAACAAATAAGAGGGGTGATATTCATTAAGGACCCAAAAGTTGAACTCATAAAAGAAGAACAACAGCAAAACAGACAGACAGTGAAAGAACTGCTTTCATGCTAGCATGTCCAGGAAGAAGTACCAGATGAAGATGATCTACGTGATATTTAGATTGAGGATGTTGAAGGCGAAAGAGAAATGGAAGTTCCACCTCTCAAATCAGAAGTAATTCTTGCACCAATCAAGGTGAAGAAATTCAACATTGGGACAGTTGAGAATCCCAAAATGGCCAGCATTGGAGACTACTGGGACGAGCAAAGAATGGACAAGATAACAAAATTATTGCACAAGTAAAGTGACCTATTCCAATGACCGTTACAAAAATGAAGGGTATTGTAGGAGAATTTGGAGAGATGAAGATCCCTCTCAAACCAGAGGCAAGACCTATCAGACATAGGCCTTACAGATTGAACCCCATATACAAGAAGAAAGTAAGAGAAAAAATCAACAGAATGTTAGAAGCAAGAATCATAGAACCAGTAGAAGAATTAGAATGGATAAGCCTCATGGTAGTTCAGGAGAAAAATCAAAGAGGCATAAGAATCTTTGCATATCTGAGAAAGATAAATGATGCTTGCCTACATGACCCCTTTCCTACGCCCTTTACAGATGAAGTCTTAGAAAATGTGGGAGGCCAGGAAGCATACTCATTCACTGATGGATTATCAGGCTACCACCAAATCAATATAGCACCAAAATATCAATACAATACTACCTTTGCAACAGAATGGGGATCATACCAGTACATAGTCATGCCTTTTGGACTGAAAAATAAACCAGCAATTTTCTCCAGAGTAGTCATTGTTGCCTTCAAAGAATTCATCCATCAATTTCTAGAGGTATATTTGGATGATTAGACAGTGTACAGCTTGTTGAAGGATCATGTAGAGGTGTTGAGGTTGATGTTAGAAATATGCAAGAAATGCTAAGTATGCAAACAAGGTTTGATTGTGGATCCTACAAAGATTGCAGTAATTATGAACTTACCACCACCAAAATCAGTGCGCCAGCTGCGAGACACATTGGGACATACAAGATATTACAAAAAATTTATCAAGGGGTATGCACAGATCACTACACCGATGGAGAAATTTCTCAAGAAGGATACTAAATTCCATTGGAATGAGAACTATCAGCAAGGATTGGACACCCTGAAGGAGAAGATGGTCACATTACCCGTCTTAGTCTTTCCAGATTGGGAGAAGACATTCCATGTGCATGTAGATGCATCGTCCATAGCCCTGGGAGTTATTCTGGCGCAATCAGGAGTAGAGGATTTGGACCATCCCATAGCATTTGCAAGCAGAAAATTGTCAGACTCCGAACAAAATTACAACACTATAGAGTGAGAAGGTCTGGAAATGGTGTATGCACTTCAAAAGTTCAGGCATTACCTACTTGGAAAACATTTTAAGATGTTCAAAGATCATTCACCCCTAAGTACCTAGTCAACAATCTATTGATGGGGGGGAGAATCTATCGATGGTTACTGTTGTTTCAAGAATTTGACTTTGAAGTCAGAGTTAAACCAGGGAAGTTGAACGCGGGACCTGATCACTTGTCAAGGGTCACCAATGGCGAGGATCCTACAAACTTAGAGGATACCTTCCCTGACATGCAGTTATTTTTAGTCCAGGTCGCGGATGATTATTTTGCTGACATTATTGACTATTTAAGTACAGGGACTGCGCCACGGGAACTTGACACGGCATAGAGGAAGAATTTGGTTGTCCGAGCAGCTGACTACTAGTTGATCACATGGCACTTATATAAAACAGGGGCAAGCAACATCTTGAGAAGGTGTGCGCTAGAACACGAAAGGCCTAGGATATTAGCAGAAGCCCATGAAGGAATAGCGGGAGGACACTATGCAGGAAAAGCTATCGCACAGAAGGTACTGCATGCAGGATTATGGTGGCCAAATATTCATCGAGATGCAAAGGAATATTGTCAACAATGAGATGTTTGTCAGAGGGTTGGCAAACCAAACAAATGGGATGAGATGCCCTTACACCCACATGTAACGCTACAATTGTTTGATAAATGGGCTATCGATTTTGTTGGGCCAATTCGTCCACCTGCAAGAAGATCAGGCATGCGATACATCATCACTACGACATAATACCTCTCATGATGGGCAGAGGCAACACCAGTTAAAGATTGCAGTGCAATGACAACAACACACTCAGCTGAAAGTAGCGCGCATGAGGGGTCACAACCCCAAGTAGAATGGACCTTGGTTTTGTCGAAGATTTCGAGCGGGGTGCGCGTAGATGATGACATGGTCGGTGGAGTGACTGCGATCAAGTACTCTGACCATGATGTGGCGGATGTCACCAAATTTCCAGACCTGGCGTCCCAAAATTACTTAGAAAGAAGGGGAGAAGGTTCATCAAGAATGCCATTGTTAGAGCCGACGCAGTGGATTCTTGGGTTGTATAGCACAGGCATCATGAATTTACTAGATGTCCCACATTTTGGGTGGGGAAAGCATATTAACATCTGCGTCAAGCAACTGCTTGCACGAGTGCACGACGGGATCTTGTGGATGGATAGGTCGGTGCCTATCACTGTGGAACTCATCGCAACAATCACGGGGCTACCCACAGACGGGGAAAATCCAAAACAATACTTGGAAGATAAAACCAGAGCCAAGGCCATCTCAGACGAGATCAAGGCCAAGTATGGCGTGGAGCGCAGTAACAGGGGCATCAGGATCAGTGACATCAACGATCCTACGACAAGGTTTTCCACCAGATTCCTCGGATGCAAAATAATGTGCAAGTGTTGCAAAGAGGAAGTATCGGTCGGTGTGGTCATTGTCGCCGCGCAATGTGCAAAGAGCAGCTCAATGAGTTGGGCCCCATACCTCTTAAATTCATTCTTAGAGGACTGTAAGGACACACAGGATTGGGGCTCCGAGTTCCACTAATTGTGGTTACTCATCCTCATTGGCCTCATTGGCTGGAAGGATGATCCAGATTTTATGAGCAGAATGAAATGAATACAGATTATTAACAGGTTCTTAACACAAAATAACAAAGATACAATAAAACTGGTTTTCTATTCAATAACGAAATAAGTTGAAACTGTAAAATGCAGCGAAAACAAGCTTGTTGGAATGGTGGTGGCTTATCTCTGAGAAGAGATGTGACAGCAGCGCGCATTCGCAAGAAGAAGGTTACAATGAGGCTCTAAAGGCATTTTTACAATAAGAAATAATGTCAAAAACCCTAGACATCCAAAAACCTAACCCTAGGAGATGAAGCGCCAAAAGTCATGTGGGCCCCGTTTGGGTAAGTTAGTACATCAACTTCTCGGGGTCGTAACTTTTGCATACGATCTTTGTTTTAGGTGTGTGATATCCCGTTGGAAAGGTATCGTCGAGGAGATTAATTTTGGGGGCTCAATCATGCATTTGTCTATCATTAAGGAGCTCGATTCCGAAAAACCTTCATTTAGGCCCTCAAAATGGCCCCGAAAGTTAAAACTGCTAAAAATAGTAAATTGCCAAAATTGTCAAAAAACTGTTTTGAGCCAGTTGGAAAAGGTAGGTGGCCACCGATATCCATCTAGATCAATCCTCCCTCCTTAGGAAGCAATGTTCTCCACTGTGTTGAGTTCCCCCATCAAATGAGGAAATTCTTGCCGAATTTGGCCCCGGGTGAGCCACTTGCCTTGGTACAGGAGTTGCCCTGCTTTGACGACTCGATAACGCTAGATCCTTTGTTTTCGAGTGCCCTTGATATATCTGTCCACAATCTCATCATTGGATGTCTGTTGTAGGTAGTCGAGGTTGAGCTCTGTTGGTGTCAGTTGTTCTGCTACTTCTGAGGTGTCCAATAATGGTGGGAAATAAGGGCGAAGGAGATCCACGTTGAACACTGGGTGCAGACCAAGGAAAGGAGGAATGTTGAGCTCAAAAGCATTATCCCCCATGGCCTTGGTGATAGTGTACGACCCATAATGGAGTGGGTGAAGATTTTTATGGGGTCTTGTAAGGTGTTCTTTCTACAACTGCAACCAAACTTTGTTGCCCACCCGAAACTTATGCGGCACCCGATGTTGATCATGGCGTTGTTTGTACTTGTCATTGGACTTTTGTAGGATATCCTGAACCTGTTGGCGGATGCGTTGGATCCGCTCAATGAACCAGGTGGCTTTGTTAGCTTCATTTGGAGCAGGAGATGAGTCGGTCGAGGTGACCGCAAGGGGAAGTGCAACATCTATGGGTCCCAATGGTTGGAATCCCAACCCCACTTTAAAGGGGTTTTGGCCGATTGAGCTATGCAGGGCTCGGTTGTAGCTATGTTGGACATAGGGAAAGCTCTCATCCCATGTGCAAGGGTGCTTTGAATTATACATGTGAAGGATATGCACAATCATTCGATTTACAACCTCGTTTTGGCCATCTGTCTAGGGGTGGATGGTCATGGATTTGGTGAGCTTGGTGTCCAGTAATGACCAAAGGCTCGACCAGAATGTGTTGAGAAATTGACTATCCCGATCTGAGACAATGGTTTGTGGGATTCCAAAATGTACCCAGACTCATTCAAAGAAGAGCTTGGCAGTGGCCTCTGCTGTGATGCTCTTCTTGCAGGCAACTAGAATCGCCATCTTAGAAAAGTGATCAACAACCACAAAAACACAATCATTTCCCCACTTGGTGGATGGGAGGCCCGACATGTAGTCCATTGAGATGGATTCCCATGGCCTGTCAAGAGTAGGAAGAGGGGTGTATAGGCCTTGTTTCTTAGTGGTCAGTTTGGCAATAGCGCAGGCAGTGTAGGACCTGATATATTTGCTGACCTCCTATCGAAGTTTCGGCCAGTAGAAATGTTTTTGTAGCATCGCCACTGTCTTTTCAACGCCGAAGTGTCCTGCCACCCAATTGTAGTGGGATTCCCAGATCAGCTTCAATCGCTCACTTGATGGAACACAAATATGGCCCAGATGACACAACAACCCATCCTGAAGATGGAAATTATCGACAACTGCGTTTGCACCCAACATTTGGTAGGTGGTGGCGAAGTCAGGGTCTGTCTCATAGAGTTGGGGGCATCCAGATGTCTCATGGCCGTAAGGGTCTAGCACCGTGGTGAGTGTCGCGACTGGCGGTCTGCTGAGGCAATCAGCGACGCGATTGGTGCTTCCTATTTTATACTTGATGTTGAAGTGGAATTGTTGCAAGTATGTGGACCACTTTTGATGGTGGTCATTCTGCAATTTTCCCTGTGTCTGCATGAACTGCAGTGGCTTATGATCAGTGTGGATGATTGTCTCCTTCCCAAGAATGTAATGTCTCCACTGGCATCAGGCTTGCACAATGGAGTACATTTCTTTGTCGTAAGTAGGGTACTTACAGACAGTATCTGACAGTGTCTCACTATGATAGGCCACAGGGTGGCCGTGCTGAGTGAGAACGACGCCCACAACATAGTCTGAAGCATCTGTCTCGATCTCAAAAGGATATTGCAGGTCTGGTAGTGAAAGTATTAGGGTTGAGCACAAGCGTTGCTTCAAATCATCGAACGCTTTTTGTTGGGACCATCCCCACACAAATTTTGCCTTACCACCACCTCTATTTATTTGGTTGAGGGCCCATGCAATATGGGGGAAACCCAACACAAACCTACGGTAGAAATTGGCAAGGCCCAAGAAGCTCTGAAACTCAGTGAGTGTTGTTGGGGCTGGCCAGTCATGGATGACTTGGATCTTGGATGGATCCACATGTACGCCATGCTGATCAATGATGTAGCCCAAGTAATGGACCATGTCCATGCCGAAGGAGAATTTTTCGAAGTTGGCGTATAGCTTGTGCTGTCGTAGGGTGTGCAGAACCTATTGAATATGTTGCAAGTGTTCAGCCCAAGTCTTGTTGTAAATTAGAATGTCATCTAGATACACCACTACAAAAGTATTGGTGAATGGTCCCAGTATATTGTCCATCGTCCTCATGAAAGTGGCTGGAGAATTTGTCAAACCAAAGGGCATGACCAACCATTCAAAAAGGCTTTCCTTTGACTTGAAGGCGATCTTCCATACATCTATATGTTCTATCGGGACCTGGTGGTAGCCAGACTTCAAATCAATCTTACTGAAGTATTTGTCCCTCGTGAGTTGATCAAGGAGGTCATCGATTCGGGGAATCGGGTACCGGTTTTTTACTGTGATTTTATTCAGAGCCCAGTAATCAATACAGAGTCGCCATGTTCCATCTTTCTTCTCTACCAGCACGATTGGGCTCCCGCAAGGTGATGAGCTAGGGCGGATGTGCCCCTTGTGGAGAAGTTCTTAGATATGTCACTTGATCTCCTCATTCTCTAAAAAAGAGCGACGATAGACTAGCCCATTGGGTAGAAGTGTGTCGGGGGTCAGATCGATGGGGTGCTTGACCTAGCAGTGCAGAGGTACCCATGTAGGTGAGGAGAAGATATCTGAGTATTCTTCCACGACCTTATCTACTTGCTTCTATTGTGTGGAGAGGTCGGCCACAGAGACCATGGATGTGGTTGTGATCTTTCGCTTATTCTAAGAGTGAATCACGAAGAAGACAAATTTCCCCGTCTCAGAGATGACCTTACTGCATTGCTTAGCAGAGATCAAGGAAATAGAACTAGGTGGGACTGCCTCGGGTATCTTGTACAATTTCATGTTCAAATTAATAATAACACTATGATGCTTAGACTCATATACAGCATGACGTTTCCATAAATAAGGTTGGCCCAAAAGAACATCACAAACTTCGAGAGGAGCAACATCACACAATACCTCATCTTTGAAGGGCTTGATGTCGTACAACAGTCGGCACTGTTGGCTGATGCGGAGATTGCTTCCTTGGCGAAGCCATCCAATAGTGTATAGTTGTGGGTGCAGCGTTGTTGGCAGGGCCAGCCGCTTGATGACCTCTCCTGAGATGAGGTTCTTCTGGCTACTGCTATCAACGATGAAGTGCAGCGGGGTGCCTTTTACCCACAGATGTGAATGGAAGAGGCGCTCTCCTTCTTCTTGCTCGTCTGGTTCACTAGGTTGGAGCTTGGTGGTAGCAACGGTGGCACTGGGTTCCGCGTCAATGATCTGTCTTCCCCTTTTTAGTTCTGGCTCAGAGTCATAATCTGCATCTGATTCAAAGGCTTTCACTTCGGCCACCAACAACTGCTTTGAGCAACAGTCAGCAGTGTTATGCCAAGGGATCTTATGGAAGTCACACCACTTCCCGGTATCTTTCTTTGTCTTTCTGGTGTCCTTCTTTGCTTACGGCTTGGACTAGTTGTCCTGATACTATCCATCTTTGCTCTGTCCTTTGTTCGGTGGGTTGGGGTCACCCTTTCCTGGATTTTGTTGTGAGGGGTTCCCAGGCCCAAATTGTCGCGTCTTTTGTTTGAGATTCTGCTCGATTTTGACGGCATATCGGTAGGTCACGCCTAAGGATGAGATGTCCAGAAATTCCATTTCGGTCTGGATGTATCTATGCAGAGCATTGTGATACTTGAGCACCAGATGTCACTCCGAATATTTGATACCCAACTTGGTGCACAAGGTATGGAAGATATTTGTGAAATCTGGCACTGCTTGGTCTCTTTCTTGTCGCAGTGTGGTCCATTTGGTATACAGGTCGTCATAACTTCCGACAAGGTAGTATTGTTCCTTAATAACATCCCTGAAGGATTTCTAGGTGGTTGTGAATGAAAATAATGAGGTTTTCTCACAGAAAGTTTCCCACCAATCTTTGACATGGGGAACGACTTTGAGGAGCACAAAAGTAATTTTTTCTTTATTCGAAAAGTTATGGACAGAAAAATACCCTTCTAGTAGATTCAACCACTTGTCTACAGCATCTGCGTCTATCTAACCTTCAAATATAGGAATATCAAAGTTTATTTGTACCTTGAAGGGGGTGGCGCCTCCATTCGAAGAAGATGTGTCCCCTGTTGGTAGCCGCTGAAGGATTTGCGCGAAACTATCCATCATCTCGTTCCTCTATTGCGTGAGGGATTCCTCAATCAACAGTTTGAAAGGATCTCATGTCCCATCATCTTTATTTTCTCCTACCATGGGAGGTCGCTTGGGCATGCGAGAGCTTCTTTCCTCAAGAGAAACAAGCTCGAGACCCAACTCTTTGTACTCCGACCTCGTTGGGGACATGCATTAAGACGACAAGGAGTAGACCACTCTGATACCACTGATCCGGATTTTATGAGAAAAATGAAATGAATACAGATTATTAACAGGTGATTAACACAAAATAACAGAGATACAGTAAAATTGTTTTTCTATTCAATAACGAAATACGCTGAAACTATAAAATGCAGCGGAAACAAGCTTGTTGTAATGGTGGCAGCTTATCTCTGAGAAGAGATGTGACGGCAGCGCACATTCACAAGAAGAAGGTTACAATGAGGCTTTGAAGGCCTTTTTACAATAAGCAAGAATGTCAAAAACCCTAGACATACAAAAACCTAACCCTAGGAGATGAAGCGCCAAAAGTCATGTGGGCCACATTTGGGTAAGTTAGTACATCAACTTCTCAGTGTCGTAACTTTTGCATACGATCTCTGTTTTAGGCATGTGATAGCCCATTGGAAAGGTATCGTCAAGGAGATTCATTTTTGGGGCTCAATTATGCCTTCGACTATCATTGAGGAGCTCGATCCCGAAAAACCTTCATTTAGGCCCTCAAAATGGCCTCATAAGTTAAAACTGCTAAAAATAGTAAATTGCCAAAATTGTCAAAAAATTGTTTTGAGCTAGTTGGAAAAGGTGGGTGACCACCAATATCCATCTGGATCAAAGGAACTGGTCTACATCAAGTACCTAGAGAGACCAGGGAAATGTGGCGCAACACGCTATGTATCATTATGCAGTAGTGCAGACCCGAAGAGAAAGAAGACAAACACAAACATTTGTGTGAGGCATTTCGTAGAAATGTAGGACCTCATTGCGGATACATGGCGCATTTCACCAGAGATTGTCCAGGAGTTTGGACAAGTTGTTAACTTCAGGGCAACTCGTCATAGCTTATGGATGCAAGCAAAGAGAGACAAAGCCAAGGAATGGCTACAGCTCAACTACTGTGTGATGTCGGAAGAAATCCAGAGAGAGGTCCAGGAGTGGCTCGAAGAATGGAAGGTATCGGAGATTCCAACCGCAGTACCAAGCTCACAAACTCAAATGTAGGGAAGACCAGCCCCAGCACACCAAGTAGGCACCAACGGGGTTGGAACTAAAAAGAGGAGTACGCAAGGCCAAGAAGGGGGAATCACCCCAACCAAGAAGAAACTGAGAACACAGAACAAACCACCAAGGGCCCCTACACAGGTTCCACCGCGCGCAGAACAGCCACCAGCACATTCAACGAAAGAAGTGTGCGTAGAAGAAACAGGCACAGGGACACAGGAGATCCCTGAGGAGGCAACCACCCCTGCTATAAATAGAAACTGCTAAAAATAGGGGTGCATCCCTAAAAAATAGAAAACTGTTAAATATGTTCAAGATGACTAAGAGAACATCACCCTCTTTCAAATGTCTAAAAATAGACAGTGATAAAAATATAATCTCACCACATGTCAATGATATCATACTCATTGGATTTAATTTTCCATGAGGATTCCACATATGCATTCAGAACTGACATGTGATCCCTGGTGTTCAAATTGCTAAAACTATAAAACGTTGACAAGTCATCCCGAAAAAGGTCTAATAAACTCAAAATGTGTCAAGGATCAATACTACACACTCGGAATCCTGATCTGAGGACGAGAGCTCAACCTACTAAAAACAGAAAGTACCTGCATGATCTCCGAAAAAAGTGTCATCGGGATCAGTATCATGCAAGGACCAACTATGTATGCTCAAAATTGTTAAATGAGTCTTCAGTCACTATCTCCTAAAAAATAGGGTCACCTGCTATATATAGAAATCCCTCTCAAATCCCTATGAAACTGTGTTAGATCTATCTCTGAAACAAAAACAACCATACATGTCTCTAATGGGAACCAACCTCTGGCTCACACAAGTGTTAAACTTCAGGAAAATCTTTGAATGTCAACCCAAATGGTGTATGTTGGCTCTTAACCCTAAAGATCTCCAAGGGTGAAAATCCAGGGGTTAACAGGCCCTGAAAACTAAATGCCCAAGTAAGTGTAAGCAGTGGTGATCTCAATCTCCACCCGCCAAAAATAGAAATGGTACTCTAATAGAACGTGTTTCAACCCGTTCAAGATTGTAACCTTGTTGTTTCCAAGATTGACCATCAACTTTCAAATAGAAAAAAAGCTAGATAAAGCATCAAGTTGTCTTTATAATGTCATCTACAAACCGGAGGATGGAGATCACAACTTGGTGAAGAAGTGACGCAACCTGCCCCTCACCGAGCGAGCTGCTCCCACCAGGACCTTCTTCAGCCACGGGCCCGAAGAGTCTAAGATCTTCCAACTCCCCTCGGGAGTTACGAGTCACCCACAGTAACTCCTTCAGCTATCTCCCTTTTCGGAAATCGGGATATCGCGACTTGGGAGTTCGCGGTTCACGCGAACACATTCACATGCACAACAAAACCCCGACTCCCGATGGTCAACGGGTCAACACTTCTATTAGGGAGTTTCCCTATCGGGAAATCGGCAGTTGTGGTGTTGCGCGTCTCATGCAAAACAAACCCCCGAACCCCGAAACTCCGACAGCACGCCACCTATCCTCCACTTGCTCTGGAGGCCCCACCCAACTACGTCACCTCCTTCACTCGTGCAATCGGGGATCGCGGGATCGCGACTTCACCGGTTACAATTCCCTCGCATCACAAAACCCCGAATCCCGATTCTCCGATGCCACCTGTCAACGTCTCCGGGGGAGGCCTACGTCTCGACACCTGTCTCCCTCTTGCTCTATCGGGATTTCGTGATTCGGGAGTTCGCGCCTCCTGATGCACAAGGTCACAGAGCCTGCAAAACCCCGAATCCCGATTCCTCCAGATCTTCCACCACGTGTCCTCCCTCCGATCAACGGCTCCGATTGACTCGAGGAATCGTCGGTCGCGATTTCAAAGAGTATAGAAC
>JZKD02S2120819.1:82497-111943 GCA_000966675.3 Picea glauca
TTTTAACTTTAATTTTAACCCTTGAATAAGACAACAAAACCCCAAACCAAACATGCAAGGGTAATAGAGGGTTTGCAAGGTGGCAATACTCATTCCTTCATATCACATGGTGAACTTATTACTTTATCATCACTACATATGGGACTTATCCCTCATGTGGTTATGTCCTTCTTTAAGGAAGGTCATGTAACATCAAATACTTGATAGAGGATCAAGTAGCCCCAGAACTTTTTCTAGGGTCTTATCCACCAAGGTCAAAGACCAAGGATCAACCCATTACGTATGCATGGGTACCCTGGACTTTTCCAGGGGCCCTAGGCTTATCTAGGGGCTTTAACTGCTTGGTCCTAGACCAAGAACCCCAGTCGTATATTGGGGGCCCTCTCAGGGGTCTTTACTGTTTGGTTATTCACCAAGAACCCCAGTCGTATACTGGGGGCCCTCACAAGGGTCTTTTGCGATGGCACTGACTGTTTGGTCCCAGACCAAGTACCCCAGGAGTGCACTAGGGGCCCTAGACCTTGTCTAGGGTCTTGGCCATCCTCCAAGAGAATGGCTCTTGCAGCTGCTTATAAATTTAACAGTCATAAATTATAATAATTGTAATTGCCTAGTTTAAGTGCTAATTTGTTGCGCTTCTTTGAGTGTATTTTTTCAAATACATTCCAATTGTGCTCGCAACCTAAAGCGTTACAAGCTGGTCTTACCACCCAAATGGAAAAATTCCAAAAGAGTGGTGCTTTCGCAACATAATTTCGCCACCAAACGTCTACAACAAATAAGGTAAAAAAGAGGATCACATTTCATTATAATCGAAAATAGGAAATAAAGAAAACATAATTCAACTTCCAAATAAAACATGTAATTAAAATTCTAAATTCTTATGGATTGTGTGGCATCAAAATACTCCTTTCTTGGACAACGTCGGTAAAGCCAAATAATTCGTTGGCACAGATCTCCATCTCACAATTAATGGTTTTGCAAGCTTCTTGATCAAGTACCATCCTATGAAGACATGTACAAAACCTTTTCGTAACATCACCATCAAAATCAAAGTTACATGAGTAAGAATAAGAAGGGTTGAGGACAAGTATTGCTACATGAATGGGACGATGGAGCATCCCAAACCATCGACTATCACCCAAATCCCAGATTTTCATGTATTTTTCATATCCGGGGTACCCTTGACCACATAATAAGATCAGATAATTTCTCTAGCCCTATCCATGGCCTCATAGAAGTAGCCAATTGCAGGCTTATCCCATCAACAAAGCAGAAAACCTTTACCAAAGATTCACTAACCATGCATACTTCTTGCACTCCTTCCTAGAAGGAATCGTATACACTAGTTTAACGATGGCTCCCCAACCTTACTTGTGATAAATGCACAATCGAGCCACTCATCACAAGCAAACATCTGCTTTGACTCAAAATAGCATTGGAGCGTAAATTGAAGAGAAATTAAGCTACTTGGCAAAATGTGTGATTGTAGGATGCAACAACTCCCTGTTTTGTGAATGTCCTCATGAGGCTAAGAACAAATGCATGGCTCTATATGAATTTTGTGATGTTCCTAGCCTGAACAATGACCTCCTTGATGAAAATTTTGCCCACATTCTCAAGCATCAAATCAATGCAATGGATAAGACATGGGGTCCAAAACATTGTGGGGTGCCTCTCCATTAGCAACTTGTAAGCAGCCACATAATTAGCTACATTATCTATTATTATTTGCACATCAATCTCTTCGATAAACCCATCCAACAATTCACTAAACAATGCCACATCTTTAACATGCACCAATGCATCAACGGATTTAATAAACATTGTACCCCTAAAACAATGTACCAAGAAATCAATAAGGGTCTTACATTTCCCATTTATCCAACCATCGGACATCATTGTGCATCTAATGTCCTCCCATGACTTCTTTAAGTCCTCCAATCTAGTATTGTATCATTATTTTCCACTTGAAAGATTGACCCCCACAACTCCTCGTAGGTAGGGCACTTATACCCAGGGCCAACAATAGCAATAGCATCACACATTGACTGGAAAAATGGATTGGTCTTTGTAATGCTCAAATGTATGTCACTCCAAAAAAGGCACCTTCCCACAACTCCATCTACTTCTTGCTCCTCCTTTTTTCTAACTATTGACCAAATGGAAGGTTGTGCCCCATCTTTGGTTCTGAAAACAAAGACCCTGTTTGCTTCTTGCTTCTCCTTTTTTTTTAACTATTGACCAGATGGATGGTTGTGCCCCATCTCTGATACTTGGAACAAAGAAAGGTGAGATCCACATGGAAGATGAACCTGTGGAGTCCCTCTCACTGGCTTGAGTCCCAAATATGCCTATGGTTCTTGAGGATATAGCCACTCCATTGACAGCAAGTTCAACTTTGAAAGTGACTGCCTCTTTTTATCCTTTTCATAAATAGCTTCGTGGGCAGCTCACGTAACCTCTAGGGATGACTTACTACAAACCCAAACCTCATGCCCTGTAAGTCAAGCCAGGTGGTATTTCAACCAGCTAACCCCTCCTACCATGAACTACCCACACAGTTTACAAGTCAATCTTTGTTGGTTCGCCCCATTTTCAGGTTCATCATACCACCAAAATGGGTCCAAAGCCTCAACATATTGGCAAGTCAATACTCAACTTCCAACTTCAAAACTAGGGAAAAAAAACCGGAAAAAATGAACAGCAAACTCTGCTGGATAAAAAATTAAAAAACTCTGCTGGATAAAAAATTAAAAAACAGCTTGCTGGTAAAATTAAAAACAGGACTACTATAATAAATGGTATCGTGACCCGTGCACACATAAGTGGATCAAAGCCCACCCCCATGTCCTTCAACTTTAAAGCCCACACGGGTGTAGACGGATTGGCAAGTGCCGTGTAAATGGAAGGAAATTTGTAAAATGAAGTCTCATGTTCGATTCTCACCCGGATTTACTCGTGCGCCATTCTTGCGGGCTGGGTGGTTGCACCTGGGGTTATAGTGGTAGCCGATGGGGATCGACCCCGTGTCACGCGAGTACGAGAACCGCGAGTTGCCGATTCCCCCAGATTAATAAAATAAATAAAAAAACACAAAAAAAAAAACAGGACTATAAATTGTTCTATGAACCATGACAAATGATAATAAGAGGCAAGCAACCTACACTTTGAAAACCCTACATAAATCTGGAAAAAAAAACTAGTTAAGAGGGTGCAATTTGAAAACCTGGGATTTGCGAATATGAAAACCATAGGAATCCATCTCCACTCCTGTAAACAAGACTTTGATGGCGATGAGAATGATGGTTTGGTCCTCCTAAGATCAGTTGTTGATGGTGGTAAATGCCTTCCCTCTCATTCCCCGACAGCAGCAAAGACAATTGAGTTTAAAAATTATAAGGGTCAAAATCGGCACAGATTATTTCCATCGTGCTGCAATTTTTTCAGAAAAAAACACGATTTTTTCCAACTCTTGCAATTATTTTCGAGTGGCAATTTCTCATTTAGGGTTTAGCATTGTGAAATGTCATGATGTTACTAATTTTTCGGTGATTTTTTCATCTATGTTTCTATCCATTGGTGATGTCAGCCTCTAACTGCTGAATAATGGTTGGTGATGTCAGCCTCTAACTGCTGAATAATGGTTCAGCATCAGAACCTGCATACTACAGACTAAATATTTTACTTGCGACAACTCTATTAAGAGTAACATCTAAAGATGAAAATCTTAGCAACATAAGGGGTACATTATTGCCATCGATTGTTCCAAAACTATTCAAATTCAAAATATGCAAAGAACAACATGGTTGGTTCCAACTTTCTAAACCACACCCATGATAGCTTGATTGGCATAACTCCTGCAAGCTTGCCAAAGCGCTTGTTCTTTAATGGCACTCATCTGTTCTATCTCTTGTCAAGAATGTTAAATACGTAAAGGCTTAAAACAGCATGGCCAAACTCAGGTTCTCTAACTAGAATCAATGATTGCAAATTTGGCTAATTAACTAGATATCTGACTGATTATGAGAATGGATGTCACTATTCTTAGTCTGTATGAGGATAATGTAATTTGTATCCATTACTGTTCTCTTCAGCCTCCGTTTAGGTACGCCAAGTATTGTACATACTAAACACTCATTTCTTCCTTACTAATTGCTTTTTCGTAAGAGCTTCCAAAGCAGATGATAATACCGGATGAAATGATAAGTAAAAAACAATTTAAATAGAGTTGCCAATAGTCTTGATCTGAAGGCTTGGTATTATTTTTCCACAGATGAAGGCTTGGTGAATATCCATGTAGTAAAAAACAAAATAATCGTCAGTTAGATGACTAACAATTTTCTATAGGAGTGGTGGCATCTCGTTAGTTGAACAGATTAATAATATGGCAAGATAAGAGACCACAAAGAACTTTGCCAATATTTGCTAATCGTAACAGACAAGGATGCGGATGATAGATTCACGGGTCAAGTTCAATGCAGAGTGTCTGAAAATTAATCGACAGAGTGAACACAGCACTTACCACTTCAAAGGAACTCTAAGGAAATGGGAAACATTGTCTCAAGTTAAGGGTTGACTTATTCCAAGAAATAAATGAATGATACTCCAAACTGCCTTCCGGGTTTGAATGAACTTTTTGATAGTCAGTGTAGTTAAGTGTGACCTCTTATACAATTAATTGGGCACTCTTAGTTTTCAGAACCAACTGATACTGCCATTTCACATATTTGTTTTTTCAACCCCTCTCCAGTTCATTTAAATTCCGAATGGTGGGAAGCCATCCTTTTTCATAATATCATTTACAAATGCAGCAGCTGAGCCATCTTTACTTAGCTTGCAAAGAGCATCTATGAAGACTTGGTAATTTTTATCAGTAGGGTTATGATTCTTTTTCTTATGAATCATCTCCTCTAGAACTTTACAAGCCAACAATGTTTCCTCTTCTTGAACAAGACTATTGATGAGCACAGTATAGATAAATGCCTCAGGATCTATGCCCTTCATTTCCATTTCCTGCAGGTAATTTAAGGCAAGCTTCGCCCTGTTACATTTGCAAAGTCCTTGAATCAAAGCTGTATATGCAACATTATTAGGATGGCATCCTTTTTGTTCCATTTCATGCCACAAGTCAAGAGCATCTTTGGCTCTCCCTGCATTGCAAAAACCATTTACTAAGGTTGTATAAGTAATGACATTGGCATGCCTTGCCTCTGCAGCCATCTTGGAAAGGTATAGTAATGCTAAATCAACTCTGTTATTTTTACATAACCCGTCTATTATTTCGTTGTAGGTCACCACATTCGGAGCATGTCCCTTCTCCAACATTTCATTCAGGACTTTCTGGGCATCATGTATTCTGCCAGCCTTGCAAAATCCATTTATTAGAATGTTGTGGGCAACAACATCAGGAACATAATGCTTTTCTGACATTTCTTTGAAAAGCTTGTGTGCATGATCCACTTGACCAGACTTGCATAGGCCATCTATTGCTGCAGTGTATGCGATCATATCAGGGAGGAAGCCTAACTGGACCATTTCATTCAAAAGATTGAAACCATCGAGTACTTTACCATGCTCAAAAAGCTTTTTGACGAGTGAGGTATAATGTTTTATCCAAGGTGTATATCTATGAAGCCTCATATCCCTCATCAAGCCAAGAGCCTCAGTAACCTTCTCTGCTTTGCATAGGCAACCAAGAATTGAATTATAGGTAAACTGTGTTGGACCAATCCCTCTGTTTTTCATATCAACCAAAACATTGTAACTTTCATCCAACCTATCTGACTTACAAAGTTCATCAATCAAACAATTGTAAATCTGAACGTTGGGAACAATATTTAGCCTGATCATGTCCTTGAAAAGCCCAAGTGCCACATCCAATTTTCCCACCCTGCAGAGACCATCAATAACAACAAAAACGGAAGTGGTATTTGGAGAGACTGCCTTCCAGAATCTGATAGGCACCTGATCAACCTTCGCAGTGTCAACAGGAGGTGCCTCGATTGTCTTTTCAATCGACGGACTTCGTCTGTTTAGCATGTCCTGAAGCAGTGAATGTGCCTCGTCTACTTTACCAGCCTTAACAAAGCCCTTTAAAACTGCATTATAGAGGGTTACAACAGAACAGCACTGAGAACTCAATATGTCTTCCAACAATCCATTGACTGCATCCAGTTGATCTTCGCTGCAGAGGGAGTAAATCAGTTTGCTGAGAACATTCACATCTGGTTTTAGTCCAGAATCTCTCATCCCAAGATACAAACTGTGAGCTTGTGAGTGTTCATTATTTTCACAAAGACCTTTAATCAGTACATTGTATATCGACAAGGCCACACCCATACCTAATTTCTTCATCTCCTTAACAAGTTCTAGGGCTTTAAGAACTTGATTCTCCTTAACAAATCCATGGACAAGCATGAAGTAAGCTTTTTCATTTAAGTTTATCTTAAGCATCCTCATCCTTTCCATAAATTCAAAGGCCTTGTCAACCTTTCCAGACTTACCTAAAGCAACAGGCAAAATAGTCAAGACATATTCATCAACAAAACCATGCTCAGACATAATCTTCAAAAGATTAAAGGCCTCTGCATATTTTTCTACGCTACTATGAATATGCAATAGAGCTGTAAAAGTAAACTTGTCAGGTTTACACCCTCTTCTCAGCATCTCATTGTATTTCAGTTCAGCCAGATCCAGGCGCTTGGATTTCGCAAAAACCTGTAGCAAACAATTATATGCATACGTATTGGGAACACAGTTCAAAGTTCCAGCGTGCTCAAACAAGTACACTGCTTCATCAACCATTCCTACTGAACCAAGACATCTAATGAAAAAACCCAATGCTCCTGCAGTCATTCTACATTTTTCATTCAACATGTCTTCCGTGAGAGCTCCCAACGCTTCTGTTTTCCTTCTTTTGGCAAGAATTGAGGCCATTGTATTGTACGTATAGCAGTTGTGTTTGTATCCGTTTTGTAGGGTTGCCCATCTAAAAAATCCATGAGCATTCTTCCAATTCTTTTGCCTATTTAAAAATATCTCAACATCCACATTAGTGAGTTCCGCTCCTAGATCATTCAGTTCTTCTTCATTTCTATGCCCCTTGGCCTTTGAAAACATTCTGCACAGCCTGTCTGCAAGCTCTGTAGAATAAGTCTTTGAAAACCCACTATCCATAACACCTAATTCTTCAGGGAAAGTTGTAACATGGTCTTCTTTATTTTTAGTGGGTTGTTGGTGGTGGTGAAGAAGCCTTAAAAGAAATTTGTATGCATTTGATCTAATGATAAGAGAGCTACTCCTGAAATGGTGCAAAGCCATGATAAAGAAGAAGAACAGACTTACCAAAGAGCTGTGCTTATATCGAAGAGAAGCCATACAGACAGACAGAACCAGAATTTAGTCCACCGTTCATTCACCTGTGCCTCCTCTTTTCTTCGTGTTGTGGAGAAGCGGGCAAGGTAATAATTGGTGTTCAGTGCCCTGTGACTGCATATTTGCCTGCTGATCAATGTCATGTCGCTGAGATATCACATTATCGAGGCTTAATTAGTTGAATGACTCGTCGACATATGATATATATCACATTATCAAGGGTTTGGCTTAATTAGTTAAATAACTCTTCTACATATTTACGCCGATGGGCGTATACCCATTGACAATAACCATATTTTATCATTATATTTAATGATGTTTTAATTATAAAGAGGGTTTTTATGAAGACCATTTCATTTAATGGGTTTTAATATTTTTATCTCTCAAAACAAATTAAAGGTTAAGATTTTATGGATTATCTTAGGTTAAAACATGGCAATTAATCATCACTCATGTTCATTAGTGAGATTAGCTTGATAATAATTGATCGGATTATTTACTATATCAAATATGGTTATTTACTGTGTTTGGTTTTCATTGCATCAATTATTTATTCTATGGAGTGATTTTTCTAAGCCTGATGTGTTTACCAAGTCAGTGATTTATGGTTTATTGTTTTTTAAATTGCTCAACTATAACTTTTTTGAATGTATGTTCAAAAATATTTTGTTTGAGCGAAAAGTGTTGATGAATGCAACTATAGGAGACATCCTCCAACTTACAAACTTGTGAGATGTGGAATATAGCAGCTATGTGAAGTCTTACTCTCAGCTTACAAACTTGAGAGAAAGCCCCTAAAAAAGGGTTTGTGGCTCCAGCCTGGGACAAGGTTAGGAATGTAGATATGGCCTCCTCCATGACGTGAGAGAGAAGAACTCCAGATGATTATCTGGTGGAAAAGCAATCTGTTGAGTTAGGACGTGCATGTGGTTTAGCACAAGGTGAACATGGGAAATCCTAAAAGAGTTGGGCACATCATCATGTGAACAAGAATGAAGATGAAGTGATGGCCTCCTCTGAGCAGTAGCATAGTTGACGAGAAGACTCCAGATGATTCTCCTGTTGGTGGTAGGGGGAAAGCAAATCTGTAGAGTGGACGTGCATGTGGACGAGCACAAGTGAACGTGTGAAGACCTGGTTCATCTGTGTAATGTAGTGAATCAGGTCCATGGCATCCCTATGGATGTGTCCCTAGTGGATGAGCACTAGTGGGTGTATCAGATCCTTTGCTATATATTGTTCAAGAGTTAGACCTACCTGTAACCCTAGTTATTATGTAAAGGGTATAGGTTGGCCCTATGTTAATATGATTAAATAAAGAAGATAATTAATAATGTGAATATTAATTATAATAATAAGTATAATAATAAAGTACATTTGACTTAGAGAGGTCAGCCATGTTGAGCTAATACACGCCTTTGTTAATTGGTCAAAGTTTAATATAAGTAGGAGATGATTCTCCATTGTAGAACCATATCCTTCTCATATGTTTTGGTAATTTCAGCAAGTACTTCTCTTTGGCAAAAGGTGTGCACCTCTCTTTGGCGCTAGTCTTCTAGGGCTTAAGCACCCTCTTGTGTGCTAAGTCATTCTTGGTGGTGAAAGGTCTTTCTCTTGAAGAATATAGCAAAGGATTTGGCTGGGTTTTTCTCCCTTGTTTCAGAAGGGTTTCCCGGGATATATCTTGTGTACTTGTGCATGGTGTTTCTTCTTGTGATCTTGGTTGCTGCAACATTCTTGTTTATGGTTAAAACATGATGAAATTGAAATGAACTACATGCTTAACCTAACTTATGAAAAATCAACATGGTATCAGAGCATAGGTCTTGAAGATCCCATTGCACAAGCCTTCTCCAGATCTCCTACTCTCTCATTTGCAGAAACCATACGGCCCTACTAGGGTTTCCAGAAAATTCGTACGGCCTCCTTTTTCAGAGAAGTTTCACCACTCAAACTTGGACGCTTGAGCTGAAAAAGACTTAGAAGGGTACGGCCTCCTTCAGCGTACCTCTAGCAAGTCTCAGAACTAATTTCTGGGCATTTTCAAAATTTTGACCCTAAGGGTTTCTAGGGTTTCATCAAAATTCTGCAAAAAATTTTGAATCACATTTCTAAGAATTTCTTAAATAAGCTATCATATTTAAAGGCTTATTGTTGGCAGTCATAATCCCAACAAAATCTAAAAAGTGCTAGCCTAGCCTAGTCGTTAGGTTTTCTAGCCTAGCTAACAAAGGGTTTGTGAAGATGAGCAATTTCATGATGGGAAGCAAGCTCAACACAAGACTCCAAAGCAATGAAGACATCAACATATCAGCACTCTCAGGTATGGTTCCTATCAATGAAAATACTTGGCTAATTGACAGTGGTGCCTCTAGGCACATGATCGGTATTCAAAATCATTTAACACACTTCATCGAAAAGGAGACACATCTACACGTTGTCCTTGGAGATGATGCTAGATATAGTGTGCGAGGAGTTGGAACCTCCACCTTCCAACTAGATTCAGATATGCAGCTCAAACTGGAAGAGGTTTTATATGTACCAGGAATGAAGAGAAACCGTGTTTCTATCTCAACACTTGAAGACAAAGGCTACAAAATTACCTTCTCAGTAGGAAGAGTCCTTGCATGGCACAAAGACTCTCATATCAACTCTTCCAAAGAAATTGGCATCAGAGATAACAGCTTATACAAGTTGACCATCAAACCAATTCAAGCCTTACTACATGACACTATCAGTCTAAGTGAGTTGTAGCATAGAAGGCTTGCTCACATTCATTATAGAACTATTCCAGCTCTAAGGAAAATGGTAACATGTCTACCAGAGATCCAGATCCAGCATGAAGGCGTTTGCAAAGGTTGTGCCCTTGGCAAAAAATGTTAAAGAATAGTTTCCTAGCAATAACAATGGATCCAAGGAAATCTTGGACTTGATCCATTCAGATGTATGTGGGTCAATGAACGTTGCATCCTTAAATGGGTACTTATACTATGTATTATTCATAGATGACCACTCCAGGAAAACTTGGATCTACTTTCTGAAGCACAAGGATGGATTCCTTGCCAAATTCCAAGAATTCAAAGCTCAGGTTGAAAACTTGACCGGAAGAAAAATCAAAGTATTGAGATCAGAGAATGGAGTAGAATACACCTCAAAATAATTCATCAATTTTTGTATTGAAGCAGGGATCAAGAGAGAGCTCACAGTTCCATACAACCCTCAACAAAATGGGGTTGATGAAAGGAAGAACATAACCATCATTGAAGCAACTAAAGCAATGATTCATGATCAGAGTCTACTAATGACTCTATGGGTAGAAGCATGTATGACTGCAATATATGTTCAAAACCGTAGCCCTCATCAGATCCTGAAGAACATTACTCCAGAAGAAGCATTCACCTAAATGACACCTAAGATCAGACACTTCAGAATATTTGGATGTCCAGTGTACCTTCATGTACCTAAATAAAAGAGATCCAAACTAGAACCTTCAGGAAGAAAAGGTACTTTTGTAGGATATAGTGAATCCTCAAAAGCATATCGAATCTACATCCCAGGACAAAGACAAATGGAAGTAAGTAAAGACGTTGCCTTTGAAGAAGAAATAGCCTTCCATAAATCCAGAGAAGCTAAGATGGAAATAGATGGTGAAACAATACCTCCTTCTCATTCAACAATTGAGAGGGAGACAGATATTGTTCCAAATGAGCCTACAACACCAATTGATCCAGCTCCTCTAGCAGATTCGGTTGCCCTAAGTAATGTACCTAGAGACATCACTATTGAACATAAAAGACCTGCTTGGGCATGCCAAACATTAGAAGAAGCAGAAAGACATAAAGCTCCACAAGGAGCAATTAGAGAAAGCAAGAGACCTAAGAGATTCTCTAGCTACCTTTCAGCTATGACTCACATTATTGATTCAAAACCAACCTGTCATGGAGAAGCCTCAGGTGAACAAGTATGGCAAGATGCCATGACTGAAGAATATCAATCTATACTAAAGAATGATGTATGGGATGTTGTCCCAAGACCAGAAGGGAAGTCTGTAGTAACTTCCAAATGGATTTACAAAATCAAACATGTTGTTGATGGAAGCATTGAAAAATATGAAGCAAGATTCATGGCCAGAGGGTTCTCACAAATAGAGGGAGTCGACTATGATGAGACTTTCGCACCAGTAGCCATATATACCCCCATTCGATCCATCATTTCTCTAGCTGCTTCCATGGGCTGGAAGCTACATCAGATGGATGTAAAGACAACTTTTCTCAATGGCGAAATTGAGGAAGAAGTCTATATTGAACAACCATAAGGTTTCGTTATACACAACGAAAAATCTCATGTTTGCAGATTGAAGAAAACCCTATACGGCTTAAAACAAGCCCCATGTGCTTGGTACAAGAAAATGGATGGTTTCTTGATGAGTTTGGGTTTTAACAAAAGCTCAGTCGACCCAAAATTATATTATAACATTAATGGAAAGAAATGTTTGATTCTAGTCCTATATGTGGATGATATTTTCATCACTGGCTCAAAAAGACTCATTGTTGAATGCAAACAGGCATTAACTACCAAATTTGAAATGAAGGATTTGGGCCAAATGCATTACTTCTTGGGATTAGAAGTATGGCAGAGATCGAACGAGATTTCCCTAAGTCAAGGAAAATATACTTTGGAGATTCTTAAAAGATTCCAAATGACAGATTGTAAATTCATGCCAACTCCAATGGTAATGGACCTGAAGAAGATGAATGATACTGATTCAGGAGACATAGATCCACATTTATATCGACAACTTATTGGATCCTTGAAGTATCTGGTTAACACTAGACCAGACATTTGCTATGCAGTAAATGTGCTTAGCCAATTTATGAGCCAACCAAAACAGACACATTGTATAGCTGCCAAACACGTATTAAGATACTTACATGGCACAATTGGTTATGGCCTAAGATATGCAACAAATGTGGGTCTAAGCCTGCAAGGGTATGCTGATGCAGATTGGGCAGGAAGTGCAGTAGACAAAAAAAGCACCTCAGGTAGCTGCTTCACCTTAGGTTCATCCATGGTTTCCTGGTGCAACAGAAAACAAAGCTCTGTGGCTTTGAGTACAATAGAGGCAGAATACACTGCACTAAGCATGGCAGTTCGTGAAGCTATATGGCTTCACAAACTCTTGAAAGATTTGTTTAATCATGAGATGGATCCAACCACCATTCATTGTGACAACCAGAGCTATGTGAAGCTCTCAAAGAATCCAGTATTTCATGACAAATCAAAACATATTGAAATCAAGTACCACTATATCAGAGATATGGTACAAAGAAAGACAGTACATGTTCAATATCTTTCCACCCATGAACAAATTGTTGATATCTTCACTAAACCACTTGCCAACACAAATTTCAATTATTTCTGTGAGAAGCTTGGCCTGATGGAGAATGCCTCCCTAGCTGAAAGGGAGTGTTGATGAATGCAGTTATAGGAGACATCCTCCAGCTTACAAACCTGTGAGATGTGGAATATAGCAGCTATGTGAAGTCTTACTCTCAGCTTACAAACCTAAGAGAAAGCCCCTAAGAAAGGGTTTGTGGTTCCAGCCTGGGACAAGGCTAGGAATGTAGATATGGCCTCCTCCATGATGTGAGAGAGAAGAACTCCAGATGATCATCCGGTGGAAAAGCGATCTGTTGAGTTAGGACATGCCTGTGGTTGAGCACAAGGTGAACATGGGAAATCCCAAAAGAGTTGGGCACATCATCATGTGAACAAGAATGAAAATGATGTGATGGCATCCTCTGAGTAGTAGCAGAGTTGACGAGAAGACTCCAGATGATCCTCCTGTTGGTGGTAGTGGGAAAGCAGATTTGTAGAGTGGATGTGCATGTGGACGAGCACATGTGAACACGTGAAGACCTGGTTCATCTATGTAATGTAGTGAATCAGGTCCATGGAATCCCTATGGATGTGTCCCTGGTGGATGAGCACTAGTGGGTGTATAAGATCCTTTGCTATATATTGTTCAAGATTTAGACCTACCTGTAACCCTAGTTATTATGTAAAGGGTACATGTCGGCCTTGTGATAATCCGATTAAATAAAGAAGACAATTAATAATGTGAATATTAATTATAATAATAAGTATAATAATAATGTACATTTGACTTAGAGAGGTCAGCCCTATTGTGTTAATAGATGCCCTTGTTAATTGGTCAAAGTCTAATATAAGTAGGAGATGATTCTCCTTTATAGAATCATATCCTTCTCATATGTTTTGGTAATTTCAGCAAGTACTTCTCTTTGGCAAAAGGTGTGCACCTCTCTTTGATGCTAGTCTTCTATGGCTTAAGCATCCTCTTGTGTGCTAAGTCATTCTTGGTGGTGAAAGGTATTTCTCTTGAAGAATATAGCAAAGGATTTGGTTGGGTTTTTCTCCCTTGTTTGAAAAGGGTTTCCCAGGATATGTCTTGTGTACTTGTGCATGGTGTTTCTTCTTGTGATCTTGGTTGCTGCAACATTCTTGTTTGTGGTTAAGACATGATGAAATTGAAATGAACTACATGCTTAACCTAGCTTATGAAAAATCAACAAAAAGGATAGTGGGAACATTAATGTTATTATACTTTATTGTGTATAACTTTCTTTGATTGAGATTTCTCTTTGTTGTGATGTCTTCATGACTATGTTAATATGTTCTTTATGGTCATACCTCCTCATAAGCTTATATTAAAATAAGGGAATGTATTGTCATTTGTGGCTTATTTTTGTTGATGTTTCCATATATAGCTTATTTGACACACTCGCATACCTTATAGTTTAAGGGCAACGAGATACAGTAGCAAAATGACCATTAAGTTGGATGACAAGTGAAGCACATCAATGAACTGATTGGTTTGCTTTATTAAATGTTCTTGCATGCCCCAGATCATAGTGATCCCATGGTCAAGCCCTTCAATAGAATGGATGGGATTTTTGTGAGTTGGGTAATATGGGTGAAAGCAAAAGATGACAATATTAACTAAGGATGGGAACTATGGAGATATTCTACATTTCTTTTACTATTTACTAGTATCATTGAACCTAATTAGACTATAGTCATTTTTTTCTTGTACAACCATTGATTCGATCAAATCTTGGGTTTTGAATGAAGAGACTATGCATCAAGTACATTGTTTGCACCTTGAACATTGTGGCATCCATCATGTCCATTATTTGTAACTTGGACGTTGTGGCATCCCCATGTCGATTGTCTGTAGCTTGAACTTCTACATGCATGTTGCAACAATGAATCATTTCTCTCTCATATTATCTTGTTGTGGCACAGTGTGAATTCATAATATTGAGTTGAAATTTTGTTTTGTATTAGTTCCCTCCATAATCTTTGATATCTTTTTTAGTCACATGCTCTAAAACAATGCATTGCATCACAATTCAAGGCTTTTTAGTGCTTGTCGATGTCTAAATTACTTGTTGTGGCATGAAGGAGATTGTGAATTAGTTATCTGATGTGGGTGCATTTAGAACCCACAACAATGCTTGTTGGTCCTTCAACATTATTAGTGTAATGAACAATAGTTCATATATGAAGAAATATCCAACATTAGAATGAAAGATAGTAAAAATCAATATAGGATAAACACATAAATAAATGATAATAAATTAATTAAATTGATAGATTGATACAATGAACGTTGTGACAATATACTACTAATTACAAATGTGAAGGGTTGTGTTCCTTAGTTTTTGAATTTATTATTATTATTATGCAATGCTTATTTATGTATGTTATATTCATTTAATTGCATCTTCCTTCAAAGATGTTTTGTCCTTGAATTATGAAAAAATTATGGCTTCATTCTTGCTTGTAATGCTTTCACAAAATACCATGTTCTTAATTTTGTCATAGTCAAAGAAATGAGATTGTGATCTTCGAAGTACTGAACAAAATTGTCATATTGTTGAAGGGTCGGTCCACCATGGTTCAATATTTTGTGGAATAGTGTATTATAAGGTTTTTCAATATAACTTTTTGTATTGTGCTTCCAAGAATAATTGTTATTTTGAGACCAAATTGCATTGGAATTGATTTTCTTTGAAATATAGGTTAAATATTGTCTTTGATCTAAGCAATGTTGATGCATTGGTTGGTTAAAGTGTCGGTTCTTGTGATTAGGATGTCAATAAGGTATATTTGTAACATGATTCTAGTCATAATTTTAGAATTTTCTTGACTCACCTTTGGTATTATATCTTCTTCATGCACTTGTGTCACTTTGTTGATCATTGAATTTTTATTAATAGAGATTCTTGAATTTGACAAGGTTTTTATCTCTGCCTTGTGTATTTTGATGTTTGAATATATCCCCAATTCAACTGGATCTATCATTGTGTCATTGTCAATCAAAGAGTCTTTGTTGATAATATGTTCTAGTTTTTCCTATTGCATCTTCTTTTTGTTTTTCAGCTTCTTGATTTGTGAGATCAAGCTTTGACTATAATTCTTGACATGAGAAATTATTCATCTTTATCAGCGACAACCTTGTTAAAAAAATTATGGCAATCCTACATATTTTCTAATGACTTCTAGTTATCTTGAAGGATCACATCCAATGCATCATTTAGGTCCTCTTATAAGGGTGCCCCTAAGCATGACTTCATTGTAAAGTCTTTTGATGTTATCTTCTTCTTCGTATAGGTGAATTTCTAACATTTCTTCTTCATATAGGTGAATGTCTAACATTTCTTGTTCACATTTAAGATGAAAGTCCCCAATGTTTACATTCTAGGTGAACCTAGATTTATGTCTACAACTATTAGATAAACCATTGTAACATTGATCGAGATATGATCTAGAGACCGAAAAGGTAATCCGATGCTATATTAAAAAAAAGAAGCTTATGCATTTATTATCATAGGTGATAACATCATGAATGTAAACTATAATTGTGTAAGAATTAACCAAAAGTTCTTCCAACTAGGGCAAGGCCTTGGTCACAATGTAATTAGTTCTAAGGTTACCGTAGGCCTATGTCTCATGTGATCGAACTTAAGGATATCTAGTACTCCTTAGCGACATGGAGGAAGACTTCGAGTTGATATAATATGGTGATGATGACACTATGAGTCTCATTTCAGTGTTTAGCTCACATAAAGAGTTAGTCAATATCTGGAGAAGGACAAAGCCTTTAACTGAAACCTTGTTTTCAACTGACATAGATTAGGGTATGGTAAATGTGGTGCCAAGTGTAAGCCATGTAGTTGAAGTAAGGTTTTTGGAAGAAGGGAAAAAGAAGGTTCTTGTGGGTTATTGGTCAACCTCATATGAGGAAAAAGGGGTTATGTTATTGATATGAAATGGATTTTTATATCATTTATCATCTATTTTGGTACAGTTTTCTAGGTGGAAAAAATAGAGTTAGTGGCTTATAGGGCCCATTTTAGGGGTAGGTCCCACATTGGTGATTTGGGGACTAGAAACTTCCAAAGCCTATTTGAGGCCTTAAATGACCACGGTCATAACATTATAAACAAAGTTTAGCCTCTTGATGTTGTTCTATACTTCAAGAGCTTTTTAACGTGAAGATCACCTCAACCAGAGTTCACATGTGGAGGTCATGCCTCCCACAAGTTAATCTATCTTGTTGACCACCATGATATTGAGTGAATGTCATGTTGGCTCACATTACTTGCACATGTAGAGTTAGTCACATATGGACATTCAAAAAGATTTTAAAGGGTTGAAACCCTAACCCTAGTTAGGATTTTATGCATGCAAAAATCCTAACCCTAACCATAAATGTTTATCAGGTCATATTAAATATTGGGTTGCTAGAATATGAAGGGGTTCCATTCTTATTGTTTTGTTTATTGTTCCATAATAGAACAAAGCATCTAGGAGTGGGATATTTAATCATAACAAAGGAAGTACAAGATCATATAGCAACCATTCACACCACAATGTCCATGAGAACTCCATATTGAATGCACTTTCTTTTTACTTGAATTTCATAACTAGAAGAAAAGAGAAGACATAAACCCCTCACCTTGTAGTTGATGTTGTAACTTTGATTATTTTTATTGATTATTGATTATTCTTTAGTGAAAATATTCATATTTAAATTTTTCTTTTTTCTTTTTTCTTTTGTTCAAAATTTTGTTTTCGATAAGAGTTTTGAATAAATGAGATAAAAAGAGGCCAAATTGAGTTTGGGGATTTCTTTTAACCAATCACAAATAGACAGGGGTTAAATAGGTTTCAAATTAATTGTGCTAAGAGTTTTGAATAAATGAGATAAAAAGAGGGCCAAATTGAGTTTGGGGATTTCTTTTAACCAATCACAAATAGACAGGGGTTAAATAGCTTTCAAATTATTTGTGCCTGGATTCAAATTCACAATTTAACGGTTTTAATTAAAGTGATTGTGCGCTAGATCTGACGGCTCGCAATGAATAGAGATCAACAGATTGGATTTATTGCAAAGTTCAAATATATAGGTGTTTAGCATTTGGCTTTTTCCTTTGCAAACCGGAGACCACACGAATACATGTGGCAGCTTCTTGTTAATTGCAAAGGGCAAAGACATAGTTTCAAAACCGACAGCATAGCCTTCGCAAATTGCTTCACGAATTTGCATTTAATAACTTAATAGTTAATGTTGTAGGATATATTTAATGATACATACACCCACCCATTTGAAAGAAAATAAGGAATTGACAAGGAGTGTTAATACATAACCCATGCAAATTTTGAAAAATGAAACACTATTACATAGACAAAAAAAACTGAAATTTGTAAAATCCATTGGGCTACAGTTCAAGTTCACGAGAAACCAGACCAGAAGTCAACAATTCAAATTTAGGAAAAATGGGTACTAAGAGTTTTATTTCCTTTCCTTAGTCTTTAGGAAAAATGGGTACTAAGAGTTTTATTTCCTTTCCTTCTTAGTATTTTTCAGCATGTTACTTTGTAAGTATTAGGAAAGCTATGAACTCAAATTGAAAAAAACCATGGGCTCTAGATGAAATCCAGTGAATCCTATATTACCTAGTGCCCAAAATTATGATTTTGACTACTTAATTAATAGAGATGGCGACATTTTTTTAGCCTAAGATCATTGTTAAAAATGTCTGTGAAATTTACCAATCGGCTTACCAATGGTTCAAAGATGCCTTAAATACTCTACCAACGTGGGAATGTGGACTTGCATAGACAATTGTCCAAACGACTTACCATTTCCCTAAATTCATTTTGATGTACTCAATTCTTTATGACCATAACCAAAGAATAGTCATGAAATCCCATTATGGAACTAGAGTGATTTTTCCTATAATTGCAAATGTTATATTTGAGATGTTTCTACTATCTAATAACTAAACATTTCTTGATGAAGAGATTTTAAGTTCACAATTT
This sequence comes from Picea glauca, assembly GCA_000966675.3. Lineage (NCBI taxonomy): Eukaryota > Viridiplantae > Streptophyta > Pinopsida > Pinales > Pinaceae > Picea > Picea glauca. The sequence goes on from JZKD02S2120819.1 coordinate 101,287, forward strand.
AATTCCTTGTGATGCAGATGTTATATCTGAGATGTTTCTATTACCTAATAACCAAACATTTCTTGATGAAGAGATTTTAAGTTCACAATTTAATTCCTTGACACACGAGTAGACGTAGTCTTTATTGTCAAAATATTACCTGAGAATTCCAAAATGCCTTAATTAACCATGCCTTTATTAGCAAGAATCTTTCCAGTTGTATCTAAATAAATCATTGCCATGTCTTGTTTAATAATGGGATATGATAATGACAGTATTGTGGATCACTCAATGCTAGTTTTTTTTTTTTTTTTTAATCACACAATCATAAATATTTAATTATGCCAAGTACTTGTTTGATGTTATCCATGAGCAGTTTGTTCAATTTCAATCCTTGAAATGCTTTAGGTATCAATTTGGTTTAATCTATCTTATGATTTATTTCCAATTTGTTCATTTTGAGAATTTAGTGTTAAATAAGGTTGATCAACAAGGTAGACTTTTTTGGTGATAGAATGGACGTAAATTGTGTAAGATCAAGGGAAACATAATGGTTTTAAAATATTTGTGGATCGGTTCATCCACATTGTTTATGCAATAGTGCATAATGAAATCCTCCAAGATTATTTTTTGAGTGCAAACAAATTATCTAGTTGAATCCAGATTCTAAAGTAGGGGATTGGTACTTATATGAATAATGTACCGTTATCAAATTTATGGTCCAGAACTCAAACCTTATATGCCTCTAGTATTTTTTACTCCCAGGATTTTTGCTCTTGAGTATATTAGACAGAGTTTAAAATCAAACTTTATTCATTTTGCTTCAGTAAATCAAAAGGTTACTTTCTCTTTCCCTACAAATTTTTTATCTTTCATAGTAAAAAAAAATCTGCACTAACTGTGGTTCAGAAAGTGATGGAATACTTTAATTTTATGGAAGGAAAAACATGGCATTATTATCCACATCATTTCTTTTCTAACCTGAGAATTGCTATTAGTTTTGCTCCATACCTTCATTATGAAAATGCAAAGGTAGAGAGACTTGCAAAAAAAGATATTTGAGCAGAAGTGCAAGATGTCTTATAGGCACATAATGTTTTGAAAAATATAAAGAAAAACATTAAAAAGGAATCAACCAACCAAAATAAGGGTCAACTCAGGTTATCTCAATTGAATATGATTAACCGGCACATGCAATAAGTGAAGTAGTGATTTCAAATGCATCAATGGTAATCAATCTAGGCAATGGAATGATAGCAAAGAAAATGGACTATCTCATGAAGACTCCAAAAAAATCAGAGTTACCTAGAAAAATCATTGAGGTTTAAGACCCAATGGAAGAATATGAGATAGATCCATTACCAAAAAGGATGAGACTAGATTCAAGCTTTGAATTAGGGGAAGAATTGGAGAGACAAGATGCTAAAAACATAAAGAGAAGAGTAAATATGTAAGTTGATCGATTCATAAAAACTCCATTATTTCAATCACTTGCAATCTAGCAACTAGCTAACCCACTCAAAGATTTATGAGTAAGCTAGCACAAGAAGTGGAAATTCTAAAGAAGTTTTAGTATCTGAATAAAGAATTGATGTGTTTACTGAAATGGTGTTGAATAATAACCAATCCAAACAATCTAAAGAAATATTGTCTTCTCAGATAGGTCAAGAAGGATCAACACCTCCCAAGTTCTTAACCTCACTAAATTATGATAAAGGAACACTTGACATGGCTATTTTGCAGCCAAAAGTCAACAAGGCTGAAGGAAAAATTAAGTCTCATGAATATGAGACTGCTCAAGTGAAGTTTGATCTAGATAAGATGCTAATGGGAGATAAAATTAAATGGCACAAGAAAATACAGAAAATCGTATCCAAATATTTAATGCAACCAACAAAAAATGTTAAGAAATTGACAACATGGGTGAATTGGAGAATTAGCTAAAACAAGAAAGGGTTGTAAATAGGGCTAGGCTTGTAAATATTCATGATTTAGAACTAAGGACTATTGCTCTTGGAGAATACCTTAATGATAAAATTGGGGTTGAGTCTTTAGTCAAAGATAAGGATAAGGAAATCCAAGTCTTAACATGTAAATTAAAAAAACCAACATCAGAGAATGTTCAGACTAAATAGTTAATTGAAGCACAAAAAGAAAAAGAGCAGTTAAATGAGTAGGTAGCAAAGTTAATACAACATAATATTAACTTAAGGTATATAATTGATAGAATAAATGAGGAAAAGTAAGCAACTCTATCAACCAACTTGGCCTTAAAGCAACTATTCCTAAAGTTGAAATTATCAAAGAAGCAGAACAAATAACTAGCTTGAAAAGTCAATTATCTACAACTCAAAAAGAATTAAGAGTAGTTGAGACTAATATTCAATGGAAGAATGCAACAGTTGCAAAGTTACAACTAGAAAAAATAAATTTAATAATTGATGAATGCCATCAAAATCTAGTTGATAGGTATAAAATCATTGCTGAAGGCAATCAAAAAATTGAAGAGTTAATGAAGGTTTAGAAAGATGTTGAAAAAATAATTTCTAAAAATAAATACTTAATCATAGAAAAAAATATGAATTGGGATCAAATCATATTAATGATAGAAAAACTTAAAGGACATTTTGATGTGGTTCAATAAATTGAGATTCTAGCTTGCTCAGTACAAATCGAAATTACCAAGGCTTGGAAAAATTTAGGAGACAAAGCTCAAGTGGCATATGAAGTGATCGAGTTGCTAAATGGTATAACTCAAGTTGAGTTGATAACTATGCGTGTCAAAGTTAGAACTTTTGTTATCATTTTAACAAGTGCAATACATTAAAAAACAAGTCTGATTATGGCATCTCAAAATACATGCAATACAGTTGGGCAATTTGCTCATAGACATCTAATTGGGATTACCTCCCCCATGGACATTTAATAGATAGATTTTTTTAACAAGTCTGATTATGGCATCTCAAAATACATGCAATACAATTGGGCAATTTGCTCATAGACATCTAATTGGGATTACCTTCCCATGAATAGATAGATTTTTTTTATCTTGGTGTATAAAATTATTCTTTACTCAAATAAATAAATATTACTAAACAATTTACTTTAAAGATGTTGTTGCTCCTATTAGAGAAAAGTTGATTTTTGATAAGCTTTTAGTTGATTTCAAATTATTAAGTACCATCACTAATTTGCATCAAAGTCTACTATTTGTGTCTTTTGATATACATATTATACATATATTGAGTTGGATATTTCTATGAGATTTATTTTCATTGAGTTTATGTTTACTTTATTTAGATTTATTTTATTTTTCAATTTTTTTATTGAGTTTATGTTTACTGTGTTTAGATTTATTTTGTTTTTTAGTTTTTATTTCAAGTTAGTGATTACATAAAGATTAAGTTTCATAAGTTAATGACATGCTCTTTTCTTCTGATACTTATACACGATATATTTAATTGGTAATATCATGGCCTAACATACATTATTAGTTTGATGTTATTATCTTTCAGAAAGAAGTTTCAAGTGAATAGTTTTCAGAGCATCTCAATACATAAAGTATTCTATTACATTCCAGTGAAATGATTATTGTAATTGCTCCTTGTGTTATTTCATCTTTCATGTAATTACTTTATTTTCAAGGAATATGTTTTTTTTGAAAGTTTAAGTAATACGATTCAAATTTTATCGTACATGATATGATTGGAATTGTTGATTAGTTTTAATTCAATTTAATCCTATATGAATTAGATAAAGTTTTCTTATTTCAAAATCATTGGTTGTATGTTGTCATTTTAATTAGAATGGGTTATTGCATGAATTTGAAGATATTGTATTCTTTTATAAATTTTAATTTAAATTAAGAGGGTTATTCCCTTTGACTTTTAGATTCTTCCAAGAAAGCCTAAAGTGCCTCCATAAGGTACCTTGGCATTGTTCCTTGCTAGGAAGAACCTAAGGAACAACATATAATTTGGCATTGTTGTCAGAGATGAAATTTAGGCTATTCTAATATTTTCTTATAGATTGATACTTAAAGTATTGTTGAATTGATACATGACTCAGTCAAATCCCGTGCAACCTCATGTTTATTTGGTTTGGATGATCAAAGGAGCTTGCTAAATCAATTGTACAAGTTGACATTACAAAAACCTAGAAATCGAGAAGAGCCTGAAAGATCTTGGAAAGTTCTAGCGCAACAAGACGTTTTGGCACAACAAAATTCACAAGCTCAATAGAATAAAGATCGATGACTCCAATAACTATTTATTTTCTCTAACTTTGAGTGAAATTTTATCTATAGAGATTTCAGGACAAGTTTTATATTTTATATAGTCTTTATTTATTTTCCAGGAAATGACATTGAAATATTTTGCTTTGAAGGTGAACAAAGTAAAACAATCAGCGTTAGAATTTAAAAGAAAATTTTTCTTTTTATATTTTCACCTATCTATCAAGTAAAGTTGGAGCATAACTCCAAGAATACTCGTTATAATCTAAGAACTCTTTATACTCCTGCCTTATTTGATCCTGACAAATTAATCTATCAAGCTAATAGATGTAGGAAGGTAGGATCATCATCTTCAGGTACACATGTTGCTGAAAATATTATTATCCCTGAAGTTGAATATATTGAAAATCAATTTGAATATAAAACCTCTCCTTCGATACCTATCAGGTCTTCTTTATCAAGAGATATTCCATTAGTGGATATTTCCAACGCAGTATTTAGTTGGACACATGTTGGTAAAGTTTATGGTATTCTTAGTCCCGTGTCACCTAAGCATTCACCTAAAAATTCAAAGAACCCTAAGTCTTCACCAAAATAAAATATGTCTCTTTGAGTTAATCAGTAGATTAATGCTCGTTATCAACCCCTAGTTCTTCTAGGTAATTTACATAATTTTCCTGATAAATATTTAAAAGTGTTTCCAAAATATAATGGAAAAAATTTGATTACAGTCGAGGATCACATTGAAACATTTCAGGATTGTACTAATAATCTTGTTGTTGCAGAAGAGGACATTTATATGAGATTATTTGTGCAAAACCTTGAAGGTGATGCCCAAAAATGGTTTCAGAACCTAACATCCAACACTATTGATAGTTGAGATGCTCTTGAAACCACCTTTTTAGATCTATGGGGTGAGATCAATGGGGGTGAACACGATCATCAATATTTTCTAACATAATTTGCAGCTCTCAAAAAGGAGGAATAATGAATTAGTTGCAGATTTCAATAAAAGGTTTAACAAGCTTTATCATAGGATACTTGATGATATTATACCTTCGACTGATATGGCTAAAGTAACTTATTCTTCAACATTTGATTCTAAATTTTCTTTATTATTAAGGGAAAGAAGATAATCTACATTAGCTATTATGCGAACTGATGCAGTGGATCTAGAAGGAAATCTGATAGCTGTTAGGAAAAATAAATAGAAAATAGAAAATTTAGAAAAGAAGAAGAATTCAGAGGACAATTCAACTAAATCTTCATCTTCAAGTAGTATTCGGGATCAAAAAATTGATGAAATTGCTAAGATAATCAAATCTTTAGCTAATAAGATGGTGAACCTTGAAGTTGCAAACAAGGTTGTTTCTTCAACCAATCAAAATAATGTATAAAGGAATTTATTTCAGAATACTAGAATATAGAGGAATGCAACTTTTTGACCAAGAAATCCAATACCTTTTAGAAGACAATTTAATTCTCAATTGTTAAATAGAGATAAAAGGGTTGAATAATCTCCCCCCTCAACCCCCCTTTGAGGAATAACAACAATGTAGTGGAGGACTATGAATATGAAAATGAGATAAATGAACAAGAAATGCTCAATGAATCAGGTGATGTGCCTAAATTAAATTGGTTAGAGGATAAAGAATCATATGCACACTTAACTGAAAAAGATTATCAAGATTCAATGATTTATTTTAATCAAAATATTAACATGACTAAATAAGAGATGGAGAGTATACAAGCTTATCAATATAGATCTTTTGTTGATACAGTCTTAGTAGAGTTGCAACACAATTATGAATTGAGGCCGAGAACCATTCCAACTCATAAGCCTAATGCAAAGGTGGTGAAAAAGGCACAAAGCAATAAAAAAGAAGATCAAGACAAATCTACTATGGAGCAAATAAGTAAGAAACTCTTGTTCGGAACATGAGTTCTTTTAATCTAACCAATGAGCTAAATAAAGTTTGGATTCATGTCCCATTGAATGAAATTATTAAGATACCCTCTTTTAAAGAAGAAGTAAGTAAATTTATTGGTACCTCTATTGTATCAATATCAAATACAGATTCTATTAATATCCAAGAAGATGCACTAAAGGTATATGTTGGTCCTTATTTGGAAAAAGAAGAGATTATTATAGCTCCATTTTATGTTACCTTAGCAATTCATGATCAATTACTACATAATTGTATGTTGGATTCAAGAACTACATAATTGTATGTTGGATTCAAGAGCTTCCCATAATTTGATGCCTAAGGATATTATGGAAAAAATGAGTTTGTTTGTGACAAAGCCTTGTCGAGATTTATATACCTTTGATTCGAAGAAAGTTCAATGCATTGGGTTAATTAAAGACCTTGTGGTTAATTTAGCACAAGTCCCAAGTAAAAGTATTATGATGGACGTTGCATTTGTTGATGTTCCTGTTGGTTTTGGAATGCTCTTGTCAATGTCATGGGGCGCAAAGTTAGGAGGGACTTTTCATCTTGATTTATCCTACATTACTATACTTGTATTTGGAGGACAGACTCACAAACTATATAGAGAAGCTCATTTTGTCTATACAATAAGTGATGTTTACAATTCACAAAATAATATGGTATATGCAGAAAATGATAAGCTTGGTAATTTTGTTTATCAATTTCAGAAAATGATAACCAAGAAAGCATAGTATGTGAGGTTGTAAATAAAAATTAACCTGATTCATATGGCATATGGAAGATTTTTTTTTATGGTTCTTCTTCAAAGAAAGGTTTAAGAGCTAGTATCTTATTTATATCTCCTACTGGAGAGTCTATTTATCTTACAAGTTAAATGAAATAATAAATAATGTGGTCAAATACAAAGCTCTAGTTCTTGGGCTTAAAAAGGCCAAGAAAATGAAGATCATGAGTTTGTTAGTTTTTGGAGATTTTGAACTTGTTAGAAATCAAGTTAAAGCTAAGTACCAAACCAAACGTCCACGTTTGAGGAAATATAGAAATTAGGTTTGGGATATTGAAGATAGTTTTCTATTGGCTGCAAAATTTACAATTGTTCCTAGAGAAAGAAATGAAATTGCATATTCTTTAGCTATAGTTGTAGCAACATTCATACCACCTAGTATTTCTCATTTGAAATATGAAATAGAGATCATGTATAGACCATCTATTCCCGATAACGTTAAACAGTCACAGATTTTTTAGGACAACCAACAAATCAAAAGGTTTATAGAAATGGTTGGAGAATTTTCTACCAGTAACATTGATGAAGATGAAGAAGATGATAGAGAAGAACAAAATACACCTGATAAAGTTGCTAATCAAATTGCTAACCATAAAATTTTGAAACTTAAAAACAACTATATTCCTCGGGGTCTTATTCCCTTGGAAAAGTTATTTGACCAAAAGGATGCAACTTTGAAGCCTATTTTAAATCCTTCGATTGAAGAAGTGGAAGGTGTAAATCTTGGCACAATAGAGAAACCAAAGGTTATAAAATTATCTGAGGTATTATCTTTAGAGAAAAAGAAAATGCATGTTAATATTTGTAAATATTTTATTGGTGTTTTTTCCTGAAGCTATGAATATTTTAAAACTTATTATACTTCCATTATTCAACATAAGATATTGTTAAAAGAGGGAGTAAATCCTTTTAGATAGAAAATCGTATAGGTTAATCCTTTACTTCTATTTATAATTGAAAAGGAAGTTAAAAAGTTTCTAGGTGCCAATATTATTGTCCCATTAAGGTATTTTGAATGGGTTGCCAATCTAGTACCTTTTCGGAAGAAGAGTGGAGAAATTCACCTTTGTGTGGATTTTATAAACTTGAATCAAGTTTTGTTGAAAGATAATTACCCTTTACCAAAGATGGATCACATATTACAAAGGATAGTTGGTGCACATAGAATTTTATGATGTAAGGTTTCTCTGGATATAACCAAATTGTTGTCCATAAAGATGACATAAAAAAGACAACCTTCATCACTCCCACATCACTCCATAGGGTACTTTCATGTGTGATAAAGTGCGCTTTGGATTGATGAATGTCACAACCACTTTTCAAAGAGAAATGAACATTGCCTTTGCGGATGAAAAGGATGAATTTATTGTAATATACTTGGATGATATAACAATGTTTTCCAAGTCATTTTAATTTCACCAAGATCATCCAAGACATTGTTTTCTCAAGTGTAGAAGATATGGTATAACTTTAAACCTGAAGAAATCTTATTTTTCCATGTCTGAGGGTAAACTTCTTAAACACATTATACACAAGATGGTATCAAGATAGATCCATAGCGAGTATAATCCATACGGACTATTCCATTCCTAAGACATAAGCAAGAAGTTTAATCTTTTTTTGGGAAAAATAACTTTCTAAGACGTTCCATTCCCAATTTTTCAGATATCATGAAATAAATAACAATTATAATGAGAAAGGGTCCATGATGTGAAATGGAAAGAAATGGCTAAGTCTTTTTTTTTCAGTTTTAATTGAAGCTCTAGTGCTAGTAAGTCTTGATTATACCAAAGATTTTATTGTTTTCCCTTTCTCTTCATAACATACTATAACAATTGTTTTATTACAAAACAATCAAGATGGTTTTGAACAACCCATAACATTCTTTAGCAGAGCTATGAGGGATACTGAGTTAAAATATAATATTATGGAAAAACAAGCTTCCTCTTTGGTTAAATGTATGAAATTTTTCCGAATCTATATTTTACACTAAAAAATTATTGCTTTTATTCCACGCTCAACTGTAAAGATATATTAACTCAACATGATAGTGAAGGGAGAAGAGGGAAATGGATCACCAAGATCCAAGAATGTGATTTAGAGGTGAAGCCAAACAAATTAATCAAAGGTCAAGGATTAACAAAATTGTTGGTAGAGTCAAATTATAAAGCTTTAGGTATAGATCAAATTTCAGGCATGCTTAGAGTGCTAGTTGTTTGTTGGAAAACATAAATTAGCACCTATACCCCTTAAACATATTAGATTTGAAGCTCCATTTCAACAATGGGAGCTTGATTTTATTGGTGAAATTCACCCACCATCAACTAGCCAACCTCATAGGATCCTAACCACCACTGATTATTTCACTAAATGGGTAGAGGTTATTCATGTGAGACAAGAAACTGACAAGGTAGTGATTAAATTCTTGGAAGAGTATATCTTTTCAAGGTTTGGTTGTCCCAAAAAGATTATTACCAATAATGCAAAGTCCTTTTCATCATCTGCTTTAATTGATTTCTGCATGGATAAGCACGTGCATTTAGGACATTCAACTGCATACCATCCTCAAGGAAATGGTCTTGCAGAGGCTACTAATAAAAACTTGATCAAAATTATTAAGAAAATACTAGGAACAAAGAAAAGAAATTGGGATTACCAACTTAAATATTCCCTATGGGAAGAATGGATCAATACAGAGAGATCTACTGGGACTTCTCCATTTCAACTAGTTTACATACTTGATGTTGTCCTCCCTGTACATCTTGGGACTCTAGTAATGAAGATTCTTCAAGATATCAGTGAAGAGCTTAATGATATGAAAAGAATAATTAACCAACTTATTCAAGTGCAAGAAACTTGTAATCAAATAGATGAGAAACAAAAATCCTACCAAGAAAGAATGAAACAATTGGTTGATAAAAAAGAAAAAGATTGCACATTTTTACGTGACAACTTCGTATTAAAATGGGACAGACGAAGAGAAGAACCAGGAAAGAACGATAAATTTGATAATTTATGGTTGGGCCCTTTTATCATAGATGTAGTTGAAGGACAAAACACCTTTTGTTTAAAAAACCTGCAAGGTGAAAGTCTAGGTTATTCTATTAATGGGCAATTTCTGAAGAATTTCTTAGTATAATGAGAAATTCACGTGTATTTCATTATAAATACCAATTCAAAATTTGTGTCTTTCTTTTCAGTACATATTAAAAATAAATAATATAAATAATTTGAAAATAAAACATAATATATAAAGAAAGAAAATCAATAAATAAATATAAAAAAAAATAAAAATTGAAGTTCTATACAGTGATCTTTTGAAATTATTTAATATCAATATACATACAAAAATACATTATACGTGTATACAATAGTAATTTAGTTGAAATTAATTTAATTTTGAAAATTCCATATAGTCAAACTATTATTTTTTGCTAAAATTCATTTTATATATACTTTGCTTAAAGACTTTAGCTTCAATATTATTGTCAATTTGAATCGGAAATAGAAAGGATGTATACATGATTATTATTATTTCATTCTAATCCTTCATTTTTATTTAGATTTTTTCTTTGACTTTCAGATCAAGACTTTTAGCAAATATCAAGTCCCAACTAGTAAACAATCAAGACTAGTTTATATTGTTATTAAGTCTAACTTCAACATCCTAATCATTTTAGACTATTATATGTACCCATAATCAAATAT
>JZKD02S2120819.1:112105-126810 GCA_000966675.3 Picea glauca
CGGGTCATGGAGCGGCGATGGACGGGAGTGGCAACATGCACGATGCGCTCTTCCGGGACGAGCACCTGGCAGTGATGATTCGTGAGCACCTGGCAGGGATGATGGATATACGTGGACACCTGGCGGATTTAAATCACCGAGCTCTTCTCTTAGGACATCGTATGGATATGCTCTTTGACGCACTTTCCAATGCGCCTGCCAAAAAGAGATGCCCCCTCTGTGCACAAGAGTTCGCCATTCCAGTTTACCAGCATGGATGACAGGTCACATGGCTCGTAGGCTTTTTTACTTGCTTTCTAGGTTTTTAGTTTCTTGTGAACTTAGAACTTTTGACATCTGTTCTGGTTTCCTTAGGGCAGAACAGATGTCACTCTATTATCATGTTTTCTATACTACTGCTACTTGCTATATGCATGTGCTGGTTTCCGATGATAATCGGCAGCATTTTGTATGGCCACAGGCCTACTCTCTTGTACACTTTGTCATTTTGTCTATATAAAATAGCAGGATCCACTTTTTTTACTCAAAAAAAAAAAAAGTTTGAGTTTAAAGAAAGGGAATGCAAATATATTCACTAGGGATATGGATGTTTGTTGGTAGCGAAGCAAGGCCTGTGGTATCAGGGTGACTTCGTTGGGGCTATGGATGTTCGCAGATAGCAGAGAAACATTGAGTTACATAATTCTTTATTCTGAAAGGATCTATGAAATTTTAAAAGGTCTCCTATATGATGGGGTTTTGTGTTGATGATTGAAAATATATAAAAATTAGACAATGCCAAACACTATTACATATGTTACTTGATATTTGATTTAATCCTTGACTTACTATGTTTATGAAATCTCTAATATTTATAAGGTATAATTTGAAAGTCTAATTATTATGTAATACATTGTTTTCTTTCATTCCAATAACATTCCCCTTATTTTGTTTTCAGAAGTAATCGAGCAAAGTCTATTGTTCCCTTAATAAAAAAAAATTTATTGACTATATCGTGTTTTCAAAATAATATTAATACCAACTACATTCTTGTAAATAACCCCTGTGAGTTTCTTTTTAACATAAGAAAATATAAAAATATTGCATTTTTAGATACATTTAAAAATGTATATAAACACAAACATCAAAATGAACAATGATTGATCATTTTTCTTAAAAGAATATAAGTCAAACCAATATAAATTAAAAAAAAAAAAACCCGGATGAAATCACACATGTATGGAAATACAGACAAATATCTCTAATTAATTATATAGTTTAGCAACAAGATAAGACTATATAATCCAACAATAAAACTTCTAGGTTAGATGAAGTAAGTACCATGAAAGTTGAAGATAATGTGATCATATAGATGAGGGTTTCCACAGTTTAGGGTTTCTGAAAATTGTATGCACTGCCTACTATGGTCTCAGGCCCTCCTCTGTACTAAACAACACAATATTGTACACGCAATCCTGGTTGGTCCTGCCCTCGCAACATGACCTCATACGAAGGGGTGAAAAACCCTTCATATAGGAACACTACTACAAATGAGATGGATGGTGTCAGAGCCATGCGAGCCTCCTTTGAACCGTTGCTACACCTCAGAGAGCCCCTGCTGCAAGAAGAACAAAGAAATGGGAAAAGTATGGATATGGAAGTTGAGTTGTCGCATCCAAAGGCATCTCGGAACTGGGTACCAAGTAAATGCATACCACAAGCATCAATAGCTCTGAAATATGTAATAAAATCCACAAGGGTAGGAGAACATACACAGTTTATGAAAGATCATGCTTTGATAGGAAAGTTTTTAGGGATCTAGCCATCCGAGAAGGATCTCATAAAATGGATCAAGCACTGGTGGAACCCAAAAGGGGACTATGAACTACAACTAAGCTCAAGAGGCTTCTTCACAATCATATTCTGCAGCTTGGAGGACAAGGACATGGTTTTTGAAAATGATCCATACTTCTACAAATCAGCGGGGCTATATCCGTGGTTCTGGACAGATCGCTTCTGCCCGGAGAATGAAGACTTTGCCTATGCCCCAGTTTGGATACACCTATATTCCCTCCCCTAGGAGTTTTGGCTAGAGGAAATTATGACGGGCATAGGCAACACACTAGGAAGATATGTCAAATATTCAGAGGCCACGAAGCAATGAAAATACACGTCCTATGCTCAAATCTACATTTACATGAACATCTCAAAAGCCCTACTAGGATCTATTACTATAGAGTATTATGATGAAGAATGGACACAGACCATATAATATGAGCACATCCCCTTCAGATGATTGAAATGCCATGAACATGGGAATGTCTTTAGGGACTACCTCCTCAATGCACCAACATGACCAACAACAACGGAAACACAACAAGATGGTTTCACACAGGTGAAAGGGCATAAGAAGCACACATCAAAATGAGCAATGCAGACATGTAACAAGCAAATCCCAACCAAAAAATCCTTTGACGTTCTCAATAAGTTACCGGACATGGAGGAGGTGGAAAACCCTCATAAAACAAGGGCACTAGGAAAAAGAACCGGCAAGGACAAGCAAACCCTTGAGCTAGTATTAGAACACCTCTCAGGCCAAAATCCCCAATCTTACACAACACCAGGAACAATTCCATACCAGGATGACAATGACATCATAATGCAGATAGATGAAAAGGAGATCGCATACATTGATCTAGATAAGCTAGAGGATGCCTTTAACCGAAAAGAACTACAATCCATTCTGGTGGAATAACTTAGAAAATTCCACAAAGTCTTCATCGACTCCACAACAGGAACCACCTCACGACTTGGCATACACCTGGAGCCTGACCCAGATCCCAAGCGAAACTAGAAAGAAAGCAAGAGACAGGGGCGTAATATGACACATCAACTAATCAAAGAGGTAGGAAACTTCATGATTAACTTAGGGAAAATACAACACCTCTCAGAAGGCTTTTTCCACCCTCCCTGCAATAAATTATGATGAAGATCATCACTTGGAATATTAGTGGTCTCAATGGAAGATCCAAGCAAAGGATTCTTCAAAACTATGTTAAATAAAAAAAACCATGATATATTACTACTTTAGGAAACCAAAAGTGCAGGTAGTATAGCAGAAGAAACTTTCAGAAGATGTCAGAGGAAGTGAAACTTCACCTACACTAAATCCAAAGGGGAAGCAGAGGGACTAGCCATCCTCTGGAATCCATCCACCATCATCCTGGAACCCTCCTATTCAACAGTGGGAACACTTACGGATAATTATAGAGTAATAGGGTCTAGCAAAGAAGGAGTCATAACGAATTCTTGCGGTCCTCAGCTCAACTAAGAAAAATTTCACTTCATAGACAATATGGCCTACATCAACACACTACAAGGGAAAGAACGATGGATACTAATAGGAGATTTCAACATCATCCTCACCCTAGAGGAAAAAAGTAGGGATCTAAAACGCCTGGAACAGGAAAACAATAAGTTTATCCACCTTATAGACATCCTTAACTTAATAGATATAGAGACAAGGAATGCCCCCTACACTTGGACCAACAAGCGAGTAGGGACTCAACACATTCCTAGTCACCTAGATCATTTTTTAATCTCGAAGAACATAATGCTTGAAGGCCCAATTATTGAGGCAGACATCCTACCAAAGGCCGACTTAGATCACTGGCTAGTCCAGCTTTGGGTAGAAACAGTGGCAACATTAAAGTTCAAACCCTTCCTCTTTGAGAAATTCTGGTTAACCCACCCAAACTTCTCAGAACTTTCCCGAACCTGGTGGGCCAACGCAAAAATTGAGCATGGCATGCAGATGTACAATTTCCAACATTTTCTGAAGAATTTCAAACAATAGCTACAGGATTGGAACAAAAATGTTTTTGGGGACATTTTCCTTGCAAAAAAGGCCCTAGAACAACGTCTGGAGGAGGTTCAACAGGATTCCATGGTCTCGGGATACTCAGAATCCTTGCTACAGGAGGAAACGACTCTAAAAAAACAATTTGCGGTAAGAGACAAACATGAGGAAATTATTTGGAGGAAAAAATCCCAGGTTCAATTTCTTAAGGAGGGAGAAAAAAACACAAAGTTCTTCCACCGCTCCATGATCCATATATGATACATCAATCACATCACAAAGCTTGAGGACTCACAAGGTAACACTCTTATGGACCATAAAAATATTGAAGAGGAGCTAGTAAGATACTACACAAAACTTCTTTCAGAAACCCCTTTAGATAGAATGCCAACCATCAGACGAATCACTCAACATATCCCCACCCTCATCACCATGGAGCAAAAGAAATCCCTCATGAGACTGATCAAGTAATAATAAGTGGACCGGGCCATCAAGGAAATTCCACCAGGTAAGGCCCCTGGGACAGATGGATTTACCACGAATTTCTTCCATTACTATTGGCCGATGGTTTGAGAAGAGGTGTGTGCACTGGTGGAGAAATATAGAACCTCAAATAAAGTCCTGTCATCTCTTAACACCACTTTCCTTACTTTGATCCCTAAAGAAGAGTGTGTTACCAATCCAAAGCAGTTTCAATCGACTATGCTATGTAATGTCATCTACAAGATCATAACAAAAATCATAGCTCTCAAGCTCAAACCCATACTCCCTTGTATCATTTCCAAGGAATAGTCAGGTTATCTGGAGGGGCAGCACATCATGGACAACGTAATTCTAGTGCATGAAATCATCCATTCGCTCAAGACTACTCATACTCTAGGTCTTCTCATAAAACTTGATCTCTCTAAAGATTTTGATAAACTAAGCTGGGAATACATGCATTCTATCCTTGTAGCCTTTGGGTTTAGTACGGTTTGGATAGAATGGATCATGAAACTCACCTCTTTTGCCTTTTTCTCCATCTTAGTTAATGGGGTCCCCTCTAAGCCCTTATCACCTTTCCTCTTTGTGATCATGGCGAAAGGGTTAGGGAGGTATTTATCTGCCTCAATTGCTAATGGAACACTACAAGGTCTCTCTATACATGGGCTCCAATCGACAACCTCCCACAACCAATTTGTTGATGATACATTGCTCCTGAACACCCCCACTGCCAGAGAGGCAACCAAACTTCACACTATACTCTCAGATTTTAGTGAGGCCTCTGGGACCACCTTTAATCTGGAGAAATCACAGCTCTTCTTCTTCAACATGCCAACAATAGTTCAATGACACATCTCCCACCTCCTTGACATCCCCCGGTGCTCCCTTTCGTCCAAATACCTTGGCTTACCCCTCACAGACTATGTATCTCGTAATACCTCTTGGAAATCCCTTATCCTCTCAATCTCCAATCACCTCATCTCCTAGACCTTCAAAACCCTTAACCTCCCTATGAGGCTTGTCCTCCTAAAATCGGTGCTTCAAGCCATCCTAGCCTAGATTTGTTCGGCTCTGGCAGCCCCATAAATGGTCATAGAAAACATAAGGAATATTCAAAGGAACTTCCTCTGGCACGGCCAAAAACAAGGCAAAACCCGGGCCTTGGTTAGTTGGGATAAGCTATGCAAACCCACAACCTTAGGGGGCCTGGGGCTATGTGATCCTGGGAAACTTAACAATGTCCTGGGAGCAAAAATATGGTGGCAATGGATTAAATATCCTCATGAAATCTGGAGGAAAAAATACACTCTTGGTCTACAACAAGAGGAACTCATAAGGCTCAACGATCAGATCCAAGGCTCTAACATTTGGAATGCAGCCTGGCGTAATCACCCACTCATCTAAAAACTTGCTTTCTGGGAAGTAAGAAATGGACAAAGTGCTCAGTTCTGGATAGATTCTTGGAAGCAAATCCCTCCCTTGAAATCTCTGGAAAGACTACCCCCCTACCAGACCTACCTTCCATATTTAAGAGATCTCAAAGTAGCAGACCTATGGCTCAATTCCCAACACAACACCCCTTGGCGCAATTGGAAAGTGCTATCTCAAGATATCCATCTACCGAACAATGTCGAGATGCAACCTTGGCAAGAAACAATGGATAATAGGAAAATTTGTATCAGCACAGACAAGGACATCCTTTGTTGGGGATACTCCACAATGTGTACTTTCACGATTAAGGAGGCTTATCAGATTCAAGAGAACTTTCATGATCAGGAAAAAGATCACATTTGGCACATAATCTAGAAGATCAGGCTCTGGCCAAAGGTCTCTACCTTTCTCTGGCTCTTGGTACATAATAGACTCCTCACCTAGGCCAACCTAAGGAATAGAGGCTTTATTGGGCCCTCAATCTTCCATCTTTTCAACCAATAGGAAGAAACCATGGAACATATCTTCAATCAATTTCAGACCAGTAATCAGATCTGGGACCAAGCCACAACAATCATGAGGTAAACAAAGCATGACAAAACCAATATTCTAAGTACTTTAATAAATTGGGGCTCTGGGAACTATAAAATCCCATTTCTAAATAGAATTTGGCAACTTTTTCCAAGTCTTATCATTTGGCAGCTTTGGAAAGAGAGAATCATGTGTATCTTCCACTCTCAACCCTCTCGCCTCTCTGATGTCTGGAACAAAACTTCAACTAGCATTTGGGAAACAATCCAAATTCAGTCTTGGACTCCAGAGGACATCCCCAATTCCCCTCCAGAATCCAACATTTTCACTTCCTGGAAGAGAATCACCCCGAAGACACCTCTCCTTCTCTCCAATCCCCCCACCCCTCCAGCATTATGCTCTACTTTCTGGAGGTGCCCCCCCTCTAGGTTTTGGAAGTTAAATTTCGATGGAGCATCCAAGGGTAATCTAGGACCAACAGGTTTCAAAGCGGTTACCAGAGACAATGCAAGGTAAATCAAGTGCCTCAAAGTTGGTTTTTTGGGGCATGATACGAACAACTCAGCCGAACTATCGGGCCTCATAAAAGGCCTCCAACTAGCTCTAAGCTTTAATTTGAATCCAATAATAGTAGAAGGATACTCACAAATCATCATCTCTCTGGCCACCAAAGTTATCCAAGGTTCGAACCCAGAAAAATCACACCCAACTGGTGTCTCACAGGTCCCCTCTCTCTTCTACAAGCCTCAATACTTCCTCCCATCACTATCATCCCCTCACACATCAAAAGGGAGGGCAACAAAGTAGTAGATCAACTAGAAAATAAAGGTGTCAATACCTAGGCAAAGCTCTTCATCATTAATATCATGGACCTTCAAGATTCACAACTTCTACAACAATGCCAAGAACTGGCTCTACAAGATTGCCTCTCCCTGGATGGGGTGACACATGGACCACACACGTCGTTGGATGGGGCGATTATGAGGGCAGTTAAATCCCCTTGCCACCACCCTCCTCCCCTATCCAGTGATGATGGTTAGTTTGCATAAGCGCCAAGGTTTAGTGCATTAGGTCTTAATGGAGACTCAGGATCGACTCCTCGACATTAGCACGATTTCGGTTATGGCCATTACTCCTACACTAATGGATACCAGAGCCATCAAATCCTCTGTCCTCATGGTCTTTTCTTCCTATGGGAAGTTCTATATTGAGCACTTGGGCGCTATGCACAATACCATTTTGCTTGTTTTTCTCCATGACTTAGCTCGCACCAGTGCTGTATCCATCTGCTTGGTACTCTGCTCAGCCATGCCATGAGAAAGAGGCAAGCCCCGGTGAGGTCCAACCTACTACAGCCATTTTGGAAGACACAATCGCTTGAGACCAACCTCTCAAGCTCTCATACTAGGTGGCTTGGACCATCCGTATTCTTCTGGTTAGAATTGGTTTGAACAAGCTCAACCAGAGCCTCATCCTTCCAGTACAGAGGGTCTCCCTGGAGGGTGCCTGGTGGAAGAAGAAATTCCATCCAATTGGGAGGACATTTTTCCTTTCCTACTGTCAACTGCGTTGGAGTGCTGACTTTCCACCTGCACCACCATTCTTTTCTAGGATCCAGTCGAGACAGGCTACATCGTGGAAGAAGAAGTCTCACCTCCGGAGGATCACTCGGGACAAAATTCAACCACCACCATGGTCGAGGATCCTGTCATGGATTCCACTTCCGCAAATGACTCTGTTGTTTCTACCATGGATGAAGACCATGATGATGAAGCTGATGTTACACATTAATTTGGTCATCTTAGTAATCCATTGACAACATGTGTTCATGTTCCCAAAAAGAGCCTTTCTTCATGAGGAGAGTGATTGAATTTCTCTTCTGAAAAACCATATTAAGGAAGGTTGTTGCAGGCTGCACCATAAGTAGGGTGCGACGATGTCCGATAATCGCACTCTGCCCTAAAACTGGTTTGAGACATCTCCGCAGGCTGTTCTACAGCTGGGGTGTGACGATGTCAAAAGGCTAAGAAAAGGTCAAGTTTCATGAAAGTTCTAGAAGGGGATCTTCTAGAAGATGAGGTGGCATCCGTATGGTTGGGATCCTACTCACTTCTCTAATTTGGTGGGATCATCCTAATCTCTTCAACCATCTCTCTCTCCCTTATATAAGGAAGGACTTCTCATGGAAAAGGATAAGGTTGAAGTAATCAATAAAGTTCTCATTACTATGCTTCGACGGATGATAGGAATTCATAAGACAAGCTGACACACGATGTTGTTCTCAACGTTATGGGCCTATCAGGCATCCATTAAGTCTACCACGGGATTTACACCTTTCCAGCTAGTTTATGGTATCGAGGCTATCTTGCCGATTGAATGTGAAATACCGTCTTTGAAATTGGTTGTTGAACTTCTCCCTAATACCTCTGTTGAAGAAGAGAGTCTTTTGTATTTAATGCAACTAGACAAAACCCATCATGATGCCGCCCTAGTTATTGAAACTCAGAAGAAACGTGTTAAATCCTAATACGACAAGCATGTCAAGCCACATGTTTTTTCTGAAGGTGATCTAGTTCTCTTTTACGAATAGGATTGTGATTTGTTAGGGGTCGGTAAATTTGAGGCTATGTGGCGAGGTCCTTACATTGTCAAACATGTGTTGGATAAGGGAGCTTATGAGCTAATTTATTATGATGGAATCCCTTTGAGTGAACCCAGAAATGGGCTTTACTTAAAGAAGTACTATGCTTAAGTCATTTTGGCATGAGTGCTTGTACTTTTAGTGTATCATACTCTTGTGTGATTTTTCGTTGTTTGGTTTCGACCTTCAGCTACTTACCTTGCGTTTTGCTTGGTTTTTAGATGTTGGTCTCTTCGCTACCCTACATTGGCTTTGTTGATGGCGCTAGTTGCAACACTCAGAAATTATCATCTGCTGCTTGGGAAATCTATGCACCTACATATGAATCGATTATTCTACATGGTGTTTTCCTTGGTCATGCAACCAACAATATTGTGGAATACAGTGCAATCATCGAATTATTGAATGACGATGTTTCACTCGAAATCCGTCATCTCGTTGTACGACTTGATTTGCAGTTAATAGTCCTACAGTTGAGTAATGTCTACTCCATTCAAAGTCCTACGTTATTAAGGGTATATTTACGAATTTGCCTCTTGGAACGTCATTTTGATTACATTGAATATCAACACATTCCTAGATGTCTAAATACATTAACTGATGCTTTAGCCAATTATGTGTTAGAAAAACATTTGAGAAATTTATAAAATCCAATCACACTTCGTATATACAACAAGTAAGCCAGTAGAAGCCTCATATATATATAATGATAAAAGTGTTACAGAAAGTGTTTTTGTCCGAAGACCAAAATATCAAAAATGTGAAGCACTTGGCTTCATATACAAAAAGAGCATCAATGATTCTGCTCGCTATAACATGTGACTACGAATGCTAACTTGCAGAGCAATCAAATGATGGAAGCAGACATGCCCATTGTATGGCGCTGATAATGCCTTAGGATATCGTCGATGGAGGCATCCTGGATGTTCATAGTAAGCCCCTCTAGATTCTGCTCCAGAATTTCATAGTCAACAACAACTACTCTTGCTACGTCAACTCTCTCCCCTCGCCTCTGGATGGGGGATTAACCTGGAGGTCGGTAAGGTCCCATGTCTGCATCATCGAAAGAGCATTTGATTAGTCATAAGATAAATAACACATAAAACCATTTTATCAAAAATCACAAAAAACATTATAAAAACAAAATGTACTTCTTTCCTATGTCACCCCATTGGGAACCCTCAGGAAGAACCAAGTGTGTATCACCTCGAAAGTCTACACCGACATATGCATAGTCATCTACCATAAGCATCTGGGTCCTCAACCGGTCAAAGGAAACATCATTATATTTAATGATTGGACCAGTCACATGCCGTTCCATGAGGTCAACCCACCTCTTCATTCTTGGATCTTGTGGGGGCAGGTATACCCCACTCTACCTACAAGCGTAAATATGGGACCCTCTCCAAGAAGAAGGACACCAAAATCGAACTGTATCCAAATTGTTTCAGGTCACCATTCCTGCACTCGGTTAATTGTTTTTTCATGCTTCTAAGAACCCCGTCACACTAGTTGAAGACTCGGGGCTCCATGCATTACAGCGCATACTGGAAGTAGCTCTTAAGAGCCATATGGGGAGATGCACTCCCTGCCATGCGCGTGATAGTGTAGAGGACCGTTCATAGAGGCAAGTCATAGACATCTCTGATAGCGACTTTGTCACTATGTTTCTGAGTACCGGGTACACAATGTTCACGAATATAGTGACTCATGGGCTCGCCACCTCCCCTTCTACCTGTCAGTGTAACTCGGGCCCAACAGTGAGACAAACCAGTAGAGAAATAGATATCCTCGATATCTATCGTCAGAATGTGTACCCCCACACAGAATGTTTGTTAGTTCACATGCCACATGTGAACTAAGTATTCCAGTAACCTCAACTGGGCCCTCATGCCCTGGATCTTGAAAATTTTTTAGCAGTCCACACTGTAGAAGGGCATTTACCATTCCCGGGTCATTCCTGAAAACGTAATCTTCCTCCTCATTCCCTCTCTCTCGCCATTCCAACATCCTTACCGTAGAAAACCTACAATGAAGCATAAAAGAGAGATTAACGCCTTCATCTTGTCCCTGCAAATTTTTTGTTGGAAAATACATCTCAAAACACTTTTTGATTTGCGCACGTCGCAAGCTAGGACATCTGTACAATGCGGGGTTTTCGCAGGCTAGCCTAAAGGCTGCTTGCGATGACCCTTGGTTGTCGCAGGGCACGATACAAGGCACCTACGATGACCTCCATGCGCAGCTACCCTTCAAAATGCAACCCAAAAAGCCATTTCTTACCAATGAAAAGCAAAAATTAATCCATGAAAAGTTGAAGGAGATGAAAATTACTTGTCCTGCGGAGACCATTCACCAAATGTTCAACCGTGCCTCCTGCAATCCGCAGTGGAAACTTGAGGTAAAATGGGGGTTTTTGGAACAAAGTTTGGGTGGAGTAACAATGAAATAGTAAAAAGAAGTTTTTACCCATTTTTATTACTTTATTACTTTTTCATTTTCATTTTTATATTATTTTATATATATTCCACCTAAACCCTAAAGTTCTAACAACATTGTGAGTGTTTGGTTTTTTGCAGATTAAAAACCTAGGAGTGAAGTATTGAACAATGATACGTCTTTTGGTTTGCTTTTATACATTTGTCGCATGTACAGATCCTTTTAGAGTTTTTCAGGAAAAACTCCGAGCTTAGGTTTTGTTCCTTCTCATGCTCGTAAATCAATGAGAATGTAACTGAGTATAATTTTGTCGTCTTTTCGTACTCGTAATGGTAACATGAAAAATGAAACCCATGGAGTATCCTTTAAGCTCTTTTCACGCTCCGTAAAAACGAAAAGATTACCGAGCGACCTTATTCTTGTCACGCTCGTAAAAGTATTTGAAGAGAACATTTGATGAGAGGTAGGTTATCACTTTTTAGGTCTCATCAAATCAACTTACGAAAAAGGAAATTGTGGAGTCCTCTTTAAGTGTTTTTTAGACTCTCTAAACATGAAAAACCCTTGATTTTTCTCTCTTTGGACTCGTTAAAAAAACATTGAAATGCCCATATGGGACCGAACCATTCATTCTTCGGGTTCACTAAATGGACTCTGAGGGACTCATCTGAAGGATGACCTTACATCAACAAGCATATGTTATCCTCCTCAAGCTTTCGTAAAAATAAAGAGTTACTTGCCAGAAATGTTGGGGGAAAATTTGGTAAAGAAATGTGTCTCTGTATCTGTGTTAGTGGTAGTAATAGTCACTCTTGAACATGACACCCCCCCTTCATCATTGTATATTGGTTGGGAAATCCATTCGTCTCTTGTTTGACCTTCCACATTTCCATATATTGGGTCCTCCTTGAGTCAATGATGTTAATACCATTGTCGTATCGTTCTTATGTTCAAGAGAAGTCCAACCTTAATAAACCGCCTATCGAGTTGGCCATTTGTAGTTATAAATTTTCTACCATGTCGGCCTTCCCTGTGTTAGTTTTGAATCATTTCATACTCTGATATATCTCAAATGTGTTACTTATTTCATGTCATTGATGGGGGATACATCAAGGCCCTCCTGTGACGAGTCTTTTCCTGTCAACCTCAACTCATTATCTAGGAACAAGACTTAGAAATCATTCAGTGCCTTAGAGCCAACATGCCTCAATGGAAGGTGTCTTCACTTTCAACAGTGGGTTCACATCATTGGCCCTTGATTGGAGGATTCCCTCGAGTGTTTGACTTCAACTCCTTTATTCACACTCGTTGGATTGTACTGGGGTACCTTGGGAGTCATTGAAATCAATGGTGATTTCCCTCGCACTTGTTAATGGTTCTCATCATTGACCGGTAATCAAGTGGTTTCTACCATGTTCGACTTCAACACTTGTAATCGCATGGTTAGATTCGTACTTAGGGACGACGAAAATGAAGACCATGGGTCATACCATTCTCATCCAGGTTGCGATGGAGTATTCATGATTTGTATTGGCACATAGATCCACTTTGTATGTCTCATGGCTATGTCCGAATTTGAGTCATTTTAGTGCATAGATCCACAGTGTATTCTCGGTGGCTATGCCAGTTTCACATTGACATGGATCCATGGTGTATATTTGGTGGCCATGACTCATTTGACATTTTGTAATTTGAGTATGGGAATGCCTACCTCGGACATTGATATATTATTATGCTAATGCTTGACTGTTTGCAGGTTCCCAATTGATGTGCTCTTTGTTTCCGACACACACATTTTACAAAGTATTTCGACTGTCATGAGTTCCAGCCTCATAATTTGGGGGGAATTCTATTACACATTATTTTGGTCATCTTAGTAATCCATTGCCAACATGTGTTCATGTTCCCAAAAAGAGCCTTTCTTCATGAGAAGAGTGACCAACTTTCTCTTTTGAAAAACCCTATTAGGGAAGGTCGTCGCAGGCTACACCATAAGCAGGGTGCGATGATGTCTGATCGTCGCACTCTGCCCTAAAACTAGTTTGTGACGTCTCCGCAGGATGCTCTACAACTGGGGTTCAACGATGTAAAAAGGCTAAGAAAAGGTCAAGTTTCATGAAAGTTATAGAAGGGGATCTTCTAGAAGATGAGGTGGCATCTATATGGTTGGGATCCTACTCGCTTCTTTGATTTGGTGGGATCATCCTAATATCTTCAACCATCTCTCTCTCCCTTATATAAGGAAGGAATTCTCATGGAAAAGGCTAATGTTGAATCAATCAATAAAGTTCTCATTACTATGCTTTGTCGGATGATAGGAATTCATAAGACAAGCTGGCACACGATGTTGTTTTCAGCGTTATGGGCCTATCGGACATCCGTTAAGTCTGCCATGAGATTTACACATTTCCAACTAGTTTATGGTATCGAGGCTATCTTTCCAATTGAATGTGAAATACTGTCTTTGAAACTGGCCATTGAACTTCTCCCCAATACCTCTAATGAAGAAGAGTGTCTTTTGTATTTAATGCAACTAGACGAAACCTGTCGCGATGTTTCCCTAGTTATTGAAACTAAGAAGAAACGTGTTAAATCCCAATCCCAATACGACAAGCATGTCAAGACACATGTTTTTTTTGAAGGTTATCTAGTTCTCCTTTATGAATAGGATCGTGATTTTCTAGGGGCCGGTAAATTCGAGGCTATGTGGCAAGGTCCTTACATTGTCAAACGTGTGTTGGAGAAGGGAGCTTATGAGCTAGTTGATTATGATATAATCCCTTTGAGTGAACCCACAAATGGGATTTAATTAAAGAAGTACTATGCTTAAGTCATTGTTGCATGAGTGCTTGTACTTTTAGTGTATCATACTCTTGTGTGATTTTTCATTGTTTGGATTCGACCTTCAACTGCTTACCTTGCATTGTGCTTGGTTTCCAGATGTCGGTGTCTTCACTACCCTACACTGGCTTCGTTGATGGCGCTAGTCGCAACACTTAGAACTTAGCATCTACTGCTTGGGAAATCTATGCACATATATATGAATTGATTACTCTACATGGTGTTTTCCTTGGTCGTGCAACCAACAATATTGCAGAATACAATGCAGTCATCGAATTATTGACTAACAATGTTTCACTCAAAATCTGTCACCTCGTTGTATGAATCGATTCATAGTTTGTTGTCCTACAGTTGAGTAATGTCTACTCCATTCAAAGTCCTACGTTGTTAAGGGTATATTTATGAATTTGCCTCTTGGAACGTCATTTTGATTACATTGAATATCGACACATTCCTAGATGTCTAAATACATTAACTGATGCTTTAGCCAATTATGTGTTA
>JZKD02S2120819.1:126860-142591 GCA_000966675.3 Picea glauca
ACACACACACACACATATATATAACGATAAAAGTATTACAAAAAGTGTTTTTGTCCAAAGACTAAAATATAAAAAATGTGAAGCACTTGGCTTTATATACAAAAAGAGCATCAAGGATGATGCTCGCTATAACATGCGACTTCCCGTGCTAACTTGCAGAGCAGTCGACCGATATAAGCAGACACGTCCATTTTATGGTGCTGATAATGCCTCGGGATATCGTCGATGGAGGCATCTGAGATGTTTATCGTAAGCCCCTCTAGATTCTGCTCCAGAATCTCGTAGTCAACAACAACTACTCCTACTACGTCATCTCTCTCCCCTCGCCTCTGGATGGGGGATGAACCTGGAGGTCGGTAAGGTCCCACATCTGCATCACAGAAAGAGCATTTGATTAGTCATCAAATAAATAACACATAAACACATTTTATATTAAAAATCACAAAAAACATTATAAAAACAAAATGTACTTCTTACCTATGTCCCCCCATTGGGAACCCTCAGGAAGAACCAATTCTGGATCACCTCGGAAGTCTACACCGACATAGGCATAGTCATCTACCATAAGCATCTGGGTCCTCAACCAGTCAAAGAAAACATCATTATATTTGACGATCAGACCAGTCACATGTTGTTCCATGAGGTCGACCCACCTCTTCATTCCTGGATCCTGTGGGGCAGGTGTACCCCACTCTACCTGCAAGCGTAAATATGGGACCCTCTCCAGGAAGAAAGACACCAAAATCGAACCGTATCCGAATTGTTTCAGGTCACCATTCCTGCACATGGTTATTTGTTTTTTCATGCTTCTAAGGACCCCGTCACACTAGTTGAAGACTCGGGGCTCCATGCATTCCAACGCATACTGGAAGTAGCTCTGAAGAGCCATATGGGGAGTTTCACTCCCTGCCATGCACGTGATAGTGTAGAGGACTGTCCATAGAGGAAAGTCACAGGCATCTCTGATAGCGACTTTGCCGCTATGTTTATGTGTACCAATTACATAATGTTCACTATTATAGTGACTCATGGGATCACCACCGCCCCTGCTACCTTTTAGTGTAACTCGGGCCCCACGGTGAGACAAACCAGTCAAGAAATAGATATCCTCGATATATATCATCAGAATGTGTGCCCCCACAGGGAATTCCTGTTGGTTCACATCCCACATGTGAACAAGTATTCCAGTAACCTAAACTGGGCCCTCAAGCCCTGAATATTGAAAATTTTTAGCAGCCCACACTGCTAGAGGGAATTTACCATTCCTAGGTCATTCCCGACAATGTAATATTCCTCCTTATGCTCTCTCTCTCTCCATTCCAACATCCTTACCGTAGAAATCTGCAATGAAGCATAAAAGAGAGATTATCACCTTCATCTTCTCCCTGCAAACTTTTTATTAGAAAATACATCTCAAAACACTTTTTGATTTGTGCACGTCGCATTCTAGGACATCTGTACAGTGCAGAGTCATCACAGGCTAGCCTAAAGGCCACTTGCAATGACCCAGGTTTGTCGCAGGGAACGATACAAGGCACCTGCGAGGACCTCCACACGTGGGTACACTTGAAAATGTAACCCAAAAAGCCATTTCTTACCATTGAAAAGCAAAAATTAATCCATGAAAGGTTGAAGGAGATGAAAATTGCTTGTCCTGCGGAGACCACTTGTCAAATGTTCAACCGTACCTCCCGCAATCCGTAGTGGAAACTTGAGGTAAAATGGGGGTTTTTAGAACAAAGTTTGGGTGGAGTAACAATGAAATAACAAAAATAAGTTTTCACCGATTTTTATTACTTTTTTACTTTTTCATTTTCATTTTTATATTATTTTATATATATTCCACCTAAACCCTAAAGTTCTAACGACATTGCGAGTGTTTGGTTTTTTGCAGATGAAAAACCTAGGAGTGAAGTATCGAACAAGGATACATCTTTTGGTTTTCTTTTATACATTTGTCGCATGTACAAATCCTTTTAGAGTTTTTCAAGAAAAACTCCGAGCTTAGGTTTTGTTCCTTCTCATGCTCGTAAATCAATGAGAATGTAACTGATTATACTTTTTTTGTCTTTTCATACTTGTAATGGTAACACGAAAATCAAAACCCATGGAGTATCCTTTAAGCTCTTTTCACGCTCTATAAAAATGAAAAGATTGTCGAGCGACCTTGTTCTTTTCATGCTCATAAAAGTATTTGAGGAGAACATTTGATGATAGGTAGGTTATCACTTTTTCGGTCTCATCAGATCAAATTACGAAAAAGGAACTTGTGGAGTCCTTTTTAAGTGTTTTTTAGACACTCTAAACATGAAAACCCCTCGCGTTTTATGTCTTTGGACTCGTTAAAAAAACATTGAAAGGCCCATATGGGACCGAACCACTCCTTCTTACGGTTCATTAAATGTACTCTGAGGGAATTTTCTGAAGGATGAGATTACATCAATAAGTATTTTTTATCCTCCTCAAGCTTGTGTAAAAATAAAGAGGCACTCACTAGAAATGGTGGGGGGGAATTTGGGAAAGAAATGTGTCTCTGTATCCGTGTTAGTGGAAGTAATAGTCTCTCTTGAACATGACACCCCCCTTCATCATTGTATCCAAGTTGGGAAATCCATTCGTCTCTCGTTTGACCATCCACATGTCCATATGTTGGGTCCTCCTTGAGTCAATGCTGCCAAGACCATTGTTGTGTTGTTCATATGTTCAAGAGAAGTCCCGCCTTAATAAGCCACCTATCGACTAGCGTAGTGGTCTGTCTTGTGACATGCAGATCATTTCACTTTGCTCGTGTCTTTCTTCTTCTCCTTGATTTTTCCCACAAGAGTAACATTTTTCTAAATTGAACCATCCACTGCCTTCTCATGAGACCCCTCCCATATCTCCTCCTATGTAAAGTCATCCCACAATCTGCTCCATTCTGGAAGTTTCTCTCTCTCCACCACACACTTCATGAAAACTTTCCACTCCTTGGTGAAGCCCTTGATGTCTATGTGCACCAACTCTAAGTCTGGAATAACTTCTCCGACAACTGCCAACTCATCCTTCACCTGTGCAACTCTGGTGGTATAGGAGGCCACACTCTCTCCCTTG
The DNA here is from genome assembly GCA_000966675.3 of Picea glauca. Taxonomy (NCBI): domain Eukaryota; kingdom Viridiplantae; phylum Streptophyta; class Pinopsida; order Pinales; family Pinaceae; genus Picea; species Picea glauca. Next base: position 129,951 of record JZKD02S2120819.1, read on the forward strand.
TCCATCCTAGTATTATGGAGATTGTCCCAAAGATCCATTTTCTGGTTCTCGTTCTTTTCCTCACACAAATTCTTCAATGCATCCCATGTGTCCTTGTCTATCTGCTTCTCAGCAAAATGTGGAATAAGGTGGTCTTTGACTTCGTCCAAAATGATTCTTTAAGCCTTTGCTTCCTTCACTTCATGAATGTCCAAAGCAATGGGATATGACACAAGTATTGGCACAATGTTGGTCACAAATGACCACAACTTGTTCTCCTTGAGAACACTTGTAATCCTCACCTTCCACTATAGGTAGTTGGATATCCCCTCCAACCTATCTTCAAACATGATACCGGAAGTCATCTTTGTCCAACTAAAAAAGAACCTTTCTTTCCTCTTCTTCTTCCAAGAAAATTCCCTAGCAAGTCATTGTTTTCCTAGTGTCAAGGATGTCCACTGAACTTTAGATCCCTAGCTCTGATACCATGTAAAAATCTAATCTCAAACACTTAGTTAAATCTGATTTCAACCTCCAATAAATCTAAGATTGTAATGCAACAAGAAGACATGCATTCTACAAGAGTTTATGAGTAGAAATACATTAACTAAGAAATATGATATAAAAACAACAATGGAATACCAGTGAACAATAGAAAAATCACACCATAGAACACTACAAATTTTGTGTAATTCCCCTGGAAAAACCCACAAGGGGAAAACCAGTCAAGAGGGATTCTTCTTATTGAGCTTAGAGAAATTTTATATTATATTTTACAACAACAATTAACAAAAACAATAAATTATTGAAAAATGTGCCAACAAACCTCCTCGATTTGTGTGTTAAAAACCACACAAAACAAACCTCAAAATATGCAAAGTACAGTCTCATTAATATCAAATAAAACCTCGATTTACGTGCACTATAGTTGTATTGTTCTGCACTGACTTAGTACAACAAGACACCTAGAAAGTCGTGCCTTTCCTTTGCCTTGATTTATGTGCCTCCATGCTATTGTACGACCCCCAAAATGGTGTTGTATGGCCTCATTTTTCACCATTTTCCACTTAACATGCAATGTTGCAAGTTTTGGGAAGGCATGCTCTCTTTTCCTCTTGGAAAATGTGTCCTCCTTCAGCTGTATGGACCTCTCTCCCTACTTGGAAAGTGTTCACCTCACCTAGCTATACAGACCTCCTTTTCCTCTTGGAAAATGTGCCATACTCTTGTTGTTACTCTAACTTCTCCATGAGCTCAACCTCTCTCTTGAATTTGTGACTCTTCACCTTCCCACTCAAGATCTCCTTGAGAAAAGTTTGCCCTCTTCTCCTCTAATGCTGCCTTTTTGCATGATTTAATGTGTAGCTGGCCTAACCCTTTGTCTTCCAATGAGATTGATGGTCAAGATCAAATATCACCCTCATGAGATTAACGATCATGACTTAATTGTTCTTTGAGATCAATTAAGACCCTCATAAAGTCACTTTTACACATTAAAAAATTAAAAGGCTCAAATTGACTTTATAAAAATAAAGTCACCAGGGAGAAATGTGCTTGGTCACTTCCGCATGTTGGGCATCGCCAATGCAGAAGTACCTCCGAGCTACCAAATCTAACACACACACACACACACACACATATTGATACATTAATACATATAAAATATATGTATATAGTAATATAACAATATATATAACAACTTAATTATACAGTAATACAGTAATTAAAAAAACATATGTATATAGTTTAATACAATTGATAGATATTAAAACTTAATACAATATATATAGTAATGTATAACAAGTTTATTACTCGACCGACTATTAATAGTCATTTAGTCACACCATAGTCATAGTCAATGGCATGAACCTTGATAGTAATTGTAACACCCCGTTTTCCCCCAAGTCTGTAATTATGATTAAAACTTAATGACTCTGATTGATGAATGCTGTAATTTTGTTTTATGTTTAATGAAAATTGCAAACTAGCTAACTAAAGGGGAAGACTTGTAGTACTGGCCATGATACTACAAGTGAGAATTGGTGAGGGGTAACTAGGAATTGCCTTAATTAACCAAGAAATCCAACCTCCACCTGAATAACCTTGAATGACCAGATCTGCCTAAAGTACCCTACCTTTTCATATTCATAAGAAAGCTATTTCAAGGAATTCATACCCTATAGTTGGAGCAGTTATGCCTACCTTCATAAGTGTACATGGAAGATTGAGTTGGTCAGATGAAGTTGTATTCTAGGAGTACTATGGTGCCCTTTTGATTTGGGAGCTTGAACCTTGAGCCTACTTCTGACAGAAGCAAGTTGAGGAACCCAAGGCAGAGTGATTCTCTAGATTGGGGGAAGGAAAGCAGAAGGGAATGGATTCTAAAGGAGAGAGAACTTATAAATGACACTAGATAAAAAATTATGGACACCAACACAAATATAACACATGCAAAAATAGAGCGGAGAAGGATTGGGAAGTTCCTGTGAGGAAAATAGGAACCTTACCCAAGGAATGTATGGTCACTTTGGAACAAATAATACCTAAACCCATACTAGAGGAAATAAGGTCACGATTTGATTCTTGCTGGAAAGAAACTGATACTGGTAAGGGGAGGGCATTGAGGGATTATGTAGCAGTGAAAGCACTCCCTTGTGTAGAGGAAATCTATTTGGGAAGGCACCTGGTAAGCTCATGTTGGCCGTGGACTCAATGGGGAGAGGGGATTTCTACTCTTACCAATTGTGTTGGAGTTACTTCACACACACCTAGGATTTATTTTTCCTAAGGTTTTTCCTTGTTTATTATTCATTATTAGTCATTATCCAGTCTCCTGTATTTTAGGAAGAATATTCCTCTAGGGAGAATATTCTCTTCAATTTTCACATCAGTTTGACTAGTTGAGTGGAGTCTAGATGCTACATTGGTTTTGTCACCATGCAACGTTGGGATCATCATCATCTAATGTGAATTAGCCTTGGTATCATCACCAGACTAGCGAATTACCCATGATTCCCTGATCTCTTCCTCACTTCACTTTGTTTCAGTCAGTTAATTGAAGAATGGTAGACTAGTTAACTCAGCTAGGTGATAGTTCACTCTCGTTATTGCCCAAGAGACTAGACTAGGTGGCAGTTCACTCACATAACTACTGGTGTGTGTCCAAATCACTCTAGAACACCACTATGGCACATTGGATTCTCCTCTAGTGTGCATTGGTTGAGTTATACAGAGTATATCATGTGTAAATTATTCGTTATTCATTACGGTTAATGAGAATTCTTCTATTCTTTCTCTCTTGCTTCTTCTTTCTCAATTTATCTCTACAGATGTGTGTGTTATTTTCTAGATAGATCTATTATGTGTAGTTTCAACACATTTACATGGTATCATGTCCGACAGAATGCTAAGCAAAGCTACACCAAATTATTTTTTGTAGGTACCAAAGATTGAAGACAACGGAAAGATGGAATTCCCAAAAGAATTCATTATTACAACTTACAATTACTTTGAATGGAAGGAGAGAACAATAATTCATTTCAGAACCAGAGGATTGTACATGTTAACCTTGAATACAGATACATAACCGACATCAACCATAGAAAAATCCAAGTATCTAAATCGAATGTATGAAGCATTCAAAACAATTTGCAATATCATCTTTCCCAATCTCCTTTTTCACATATCTTCCTGTAAAACCCCCAATGAATCCTGGATCACATTGGAGGGGATCTTTGGAAAAAATGATGAGATAAGGGGACACATTCTTGAGGTGGAATTTCTCATATTGGATCCAAAAATCTTCGACAATCTCCAATATTTCTTTACAAAATTCAAGGATTTTTTGTTGAAACTCAAAGCTTGCGGGGTTGATAAATCTAAGGAGGAGAAACAAATGGTTCTCACCATTCTCTCCAAACTTGGTACTGAATTATCTGTGTTCATATCCACATTCCATTCAGTCAAATTATCCTTTGGATCCACCTGGAATATTCCTTCTCTTGAGGAATTTATCGAATCCCTGACACAAGAGCAAACCAAGCTCATCAACATGGGAAAAATCAAAGTCCCAAAGGCGCATGCACTTACTGTGCAAGATGGAAGCCATAAATATCATAAATCTAAAGATAAATACAAAATTAAAGCTCATGCAAATCCGAAGAAGGAAGGGTACTTAAAACCCTTCACCGATGCCTCCAGATCCAAAGGTGGAAAGGGAAGAAAAGGAGAGAAATGCACATACTTCCATAAAGGATTCCATCCATAATCTACATGCATGAAGAAACAAATAGATCTATTGACTCAAATACTTCAGCAAAACAACCTTTGAGATAGCATCCTTGAGGGTGCCAAGAAGAAGAAGCTAGAAGATCATAATCCCAAGAAAGACAATTCTAGCCATGACTTGATTGCCATCAACTCCTATCCCAATCCTTGGATCGTAGATTCAAGAGCATCACATCACATGGTTTCCACAAAAGCAGTTTATTCTTCAATGGATGCATGCAAATCTCCTCCTATAATGATGGGGGACAACTCTCTAGTCGAGGTCACCGGGAAAGGAAGGATTGAACTCACCAATGAAAGCTTCGAGAATGTGTTGCACGTTCCCAAAATTTCCATCAATCTTCTCTCTGTGTATCAGATGATGAATTTCAACACTAGAAAGAAAGTCATATTCACACCAAATGCAATGGACATCTATGACATGCAAACGAATTTCAGGGTTGCTACTGGTGAGGTAAATCATCAATCTAGATTGTATACATTTTCTGAATTTATTGAACCAGAGTTTGCTTTATTTCTTACCCATGCTGATGAAAGTAGTAGGATATGGCATGAAAGGTTCGGACATTTGAATTTCAGATATATGCAACAGCTTAGATAGAAAATATTGATTGATTCTCTACCAGACATCCATTTCTCCAAAGGAATCTGTGAGGGATGTGTTCTTGGATGGAAAACACCCTCAAGAGAATTTCGACAAAGGAAAAACTCATAGAGCTTCCTCTCCTTTAGATCTGATCCATAATGACCTCATGGGTCATTTTCCACATCCATCAATCAAAAAAGTGAGGTTTGTTCTCATTTTTGTTGATGATATCTCACGTTTCACATGGATTTACTTTCTCAGGCAAAAATCTGACGTCTTTAAACACCTTAAAGATTTCAAATCCCTTATTGAGACATAGTACATAAATAAAATCAAACTCCTCTGAACTAATAACAAGGGAGAGTATGTCAATCATGAGATCCAAAATCTTTGTCATGAGGTAGGGATTCAGTTTCAACACACAGTTCCCTATTCTCTGTAGAAAAATCGAGTTATTGAGTGGAAAAACAGATCTCTAAAAGAGATGGCATCTTGCATGCTACATGCAAAGTCACCACCATAGAGACTATGGGATGAAGAACTTAATTGTGCAACCTACATCCACAACAAGTCTCCCCATAGATCTATCAAGGATAAGACCCCCTACGAGGCTTGGAGCGGCCTCAAACCAGAAGTGACCCACTTTCATATTTTCGGTTCATGTGCATGGGCCCAGATTCCCTCTGAAAAGAGGAAGGCATTTGATCCACATAGCACTGAGTGTATTCTTTTTGGATACCCTGATGGTGTGAAGGGATACAGACTTATTGATATTTCCTTGGACCGACTCATCATTGAGCATAACATCCAATTCGAGGAAAGTGTCCCTCATGTACCTCAACAACCGCATAAAGACACCTTCATTCTTCCACCCATCCGAGATGATGATCATTCTCATGCTAAATCTTCTTAAGATGATATTTTTGATTCAAAGGATTCGAATGATCCAAATACAAAGTCAATACAGTCAAATGTAGATTCAGAGTAGCTAAATGTAGATGTAGAGCTAGAGCAGAGGCCCAAGTGGACACAAACTAATGTTCAGGATGGAGGGGATCTTGTTGGTGATCCATTTGATACTAGAAGGACTCGATCTGATTTCAAGGAGCCTCCTATTGCACTCACTGTTGTTAGCACAAGAATTTTCAAATCTATTCCTAGAAAGTGACTGCTGAAAATTCTACCAAAATCTCCTAAGACTGGTGAAACGATGGCGTTGAGAATTTCACAGAGTGCTACCAAAGCTGAAGTCTTTGAGCAACATGGATGTAAAATTGTTTTTTGTTGAATAAAGGCCTGAGGGACCAATCTCCAATACTACCAGCTATCAGCACCTGCAACAACAACAACACATGTCAGCAGTTAGTCACACAAGTCAGCGTTGAAAGAAATTGACAGAGCAATGGTAGAAAGCCCACGAGGAGGGTCCAAAAACACTAGTGCACTACAAAATCAGAGGTGTGCTATGAAATTTCACATAGATACATAGGCAGACACTACCAAAATTTTAACAGATATTGAATTACACAGGTCGGCGCTATCGAAATTTGCTAAGTTATTTTGCAAGGAAACTTCTGCAAGTTTTGAGTGACTAACTTAAAACTTGTACTATGAACAAATGGGAAGGAATTTTTGAAAACTGGATCATATTTTTTGTTCATCATATACCAAATAAAAAAAACCTCTCTCAGTTTTTAAAAATATGTTATGGTTAGATAGATATTAGACATATAAGTGGCACTACATAATGTGTTGCAAAAACTTTGTTCTAGACTATTGAAATGATATTTTTGACCAGCTGACTTCCATGATCATTTTCGGGTGAACTAGGATGAATTTTCAAAATATGAAGGAATTTATTGTCAAGCACATACCCATGAACATTAACCTCTTTCATTTTTCACATAGGTTTCATGGATTGGGAGATTCAAAAGAATCTTTGAGCCCTATGTTTTCAGTTTTCATGATTTCCTGTTTGAGACATGTTTTTGTGACACCTGTTGCGGCCATATGGAGGTGAATTTAATTAAACTGAGAGAGGTTTTTCTTCTTAACGATATTATATTAAAAAAATTTCTCATATTTTACACAGATGTTATGGTTTGAGAATTACAAGTGGCATTTGGAAGCCTATTTTTCAAAATTTCACCTCCTGAAAAGCAGGAAATTAGTTAAAACGTGTCATTTTCTGTTTCTAGTTGTTTCTATTTTGGGAAAGGGGTTGGAGTTAGAATGGGTGAGATGGAAAGGACCTATATGGATATATATTCATTGTAAAAGAGGGTAGGGTGGTTGGATTCATGAGCCAAGAGAGATGAGAGAGATGTAGGAGGCATTTTGCCTGTGATCATTGTAACCCTGAGGGGCTTCTGTTTTTGTAAACATTTCTGTTATTGAAGGTTCATGATATCTGTGTTATCCGATTGTATCTCTTGTTTTATTTTCCAATTTGTCTTATTACTTGAATGAATTGTACACCTTGAGGATCATGGTTTCCTTTGATTAATGAATTCTTGAGCATTTGAGGAGTTGGTGTATCTTGGTCACTGTTTACATTCAAGTACCTTGAATTCATTTATGCAGAGATGATCTCTGCCTTATGGATGTTCTTCTTTGTGTTATATTTTTCTTCCTCTATTCAATAAACCTTTATCTAATATGCAGATTGATTGCATTTAATGAGCAGGGTGTTTGCTTGACTCCATAGGCCAATGGTCCATCATTGATTTACAACAACTCACTATCCTTTCCCTTCCTTGTTTTATTTTTCTTAATCCACAAAACCAATCAAGTATTTTTATTTCTATGTTACCAAGATTACTCTTATTTTCAGTCTAGGAGTGACTCTTAGAGTGTTAACATAATTGGCGCTGTTGCCGGGGACGAAGAAGCGAAGAAATCTTCCATGGGAGAACGACAACGATTAGATCTGCTTCTTGATGGTGAAAAGAAGAGCACATATGCTTGACTGTAGATCTTTCACCATGGTGACTCCACTGTCTAAAGATTAAAAGGAGACTCCACTGGGGATCCAACTATGGAAGCCATTTTGGCTCAAAGGTTTGTCTTTTGTGATTTTTTGAATGTAGTTGGTTTTCCAAACCCAATGCTTAGCAGAGATGAATGGGAATGTATCCTTCCTACATTTAAAGGAGAAGATTGGGAGGATCCGACTGAACATCTGCTAGATTTTCATGAGTTTATTCATGAACGTTAGATTGTGCATGAGGATGTCAAGATCAAGCTTTTCAAATACTCATTGAAGGGAGAAACCCTTGACTAGTGCAGATCTCTTCCAGCTTCAAGTATTAACTCATTGGCAAGTTTTCATGATGCTTTCAATATATTTTATAAAGAATTTTTTTTAGCTGAAAGTATTTTTGAAAATTGTTGTGATGTATTTGAGAAGCATATTCAACAGAAAGCAGAGTTTTCCTCTGTTTGCCAGAATAAAAATCATGTTAGTGAGGAAGATCTTAAAGATACCATTGATGATAGTAATGAGGATTGCATAGTTGTAGATGCATCTGATCTTGTCCCTGATACACCTACTATTTTAGATTTGAATGAAGAAACAATTATAGAAGAATATTTTTCTCAAATTCTTCAAGAGTTTTCTTATGATATATTTTCACTTGTGATTGAAGAGAAGAATCAGAAGACTGCTTGTCATTCTTTGAAAGATGCAGAGGTTTTCTGTTCACCTATTTTTGATAATTATTAAGACAGAGAAGAGAAGATCCCTGCATCAAATGTTGTTGACTTGAATAGAAACCAACCGGTGTATGCTAAGTATGAGTCAGATTTTGACGATGTTTTTTCTTCGTCCATCAAGGAACAACATTATGATGAAATCAACCATTCCATGTTTGCAGAAGACATTGAGCAACAAGAAAATGTATCCTTTAATGGTCATGAATCCACTTTTTTATATGATCCAGTGGTCATCTACATGGAGATGTTTTATTCAAAAGTTTTCAATTTTGCAACTTTTGGAATTAAAACAGATTGTGATTGTAAGTATGTGCTGCAACTTAAAATTCTGCTACAAGTCATGAGGTCTTCTCTAAATTTTGTTTGCATACAAGAAGTTATTTCAATCAGCTAGATGTTATCATGGCTTTATTGGAAGCATGATTTCACATTATTGGTCAGTTTTTATTGGTTAGAAGTAGGAATAGATAGACGAATAAGATCACCATATGAGCATGAAGATTCTTTAAGTTTGTTTTTAGTCATTTGTTGTTAGAATAAGTTGCATAAGTTTGGATCCGATAGGGAATTCTATTAAAAGACTCCATAGCCCAATGGACTAGACACAATACAAAATTGTGGATGTTTACAGAGCAAGTTGCAGAGGTTAAAGGTTGGGAGCAGCCCTAGGATAAGGCACTGAAACTACAAGAGTTCTTAGAGCCTCATAGGGGGGTCTCTATCCCCCATGGAGCCTATGTTAGCACAATAATTTGCATATACAAAATTGGCATAAGACATTAGTCAAATCTATTCCTGGAAAGTCACTACCGAAAGTGCTACCGAAATCTCCTAAGACTAGTGAAATGATGGCGCCGCGAATTCCACAGAGCGCTACCAAAGCTGAAGTATTTGAGCAACATGGATGTAAAATTATTATTTTTTGAATAAAGGCCCAAGGGACCAATCTCCAATACTTCCATCTATCAACACCTGCATCAACAACAACACATGTCAACAATTAGTCACACAATTCAACGCTCAAAGCAATTGACAGAGCCATGGTAGAAAGCCCACGAGGAGGGGCCAAAAACACTAGTGCGCTAAAAAATCAGAGGTACGGTACGAAATTGCACACAAATACATAGGAAGGCGCTACCAAAATTTTAATAGAGAGTGAATTACACAGGTCGGCGCTACCGAAATTTGTTGAGTTATTTTGCAAGGAAACTTCTGCAAGTTTTGAGTGAATAACTTAAAACTTGGAATATGAACAAATGGGAAGGAATTTTTGAAAACTAGAGGAGGTTTTTGTTCATCACATACCAAATAAAAAACATCTCTCTTAGTTATTTAAAATATGTGATGGTTAGATATATATTAGACATAGAAGTGGCACTACGGAATGTGTTGCGAAAACTCTATTCTAGGCTATTGAAATTATATTTTTGACGAACCAACTTCCAGGATCATTTTCAGGTGAACCAGGATGAATTTTCAAAATATGAAGGAGTGTCTTGTCAAGAATGAACCCATGAACATTAAACTCTTTCATTTTTCACACAGGTGTTACGGATTGGGAGATTCGAAAGACTATTTGATCCCTATGTTTTCAGTTTTTGTGATTTCCTGTTTGAGACATGTTTTTGTGACACCTGTTGCGGCCAATTGGAGATGAATTTAAATAAATTGAGAGAGGTTTTTCTTCATAACAAGATTATATACAAAAATGGTTCTCATATTTTACACAACTATTATGGTTTGAGAATTACACGTGGCATTTGGAAGCCTATTTTTCAGAATTTCGCCTCCTGAAAAGCAGGAAATTAGTTAAAACGTGTCATTTTCTATTTGTAATTGTTTCTATTTTGGGAAAGGGGTTGGGGTTCGAATGGGTGATATGGAAAGGACCTATATGGATATATATTCATTTTAAAAGAGGGTAGGGTGTTTGGATTCATGATCCAAGAAAGATGAGAGAGCCGTAGGAGGCATTTTGCCTGTGATCATTGTAACCCTAAGGGGCTTCTATTTTTGTAAACATTTATGTTATTGAAGGTTCATGATATCTATGTTATCATATTATATATCTTGTTTTATTTTACAATTTGTATTCTTACTTGAATGAATTGTAGACATTGAGGATCATGGTTTCCTTTGATTGATGGATTCTTGAGCATCTGAGTATCTGATGTATCTTGCCTATTAGTCACTGTTTACATTCAAGTACCTTGAATTCATTTATGCAGAGATGATCTCTGCCTTATGGATGTTCTTCTTTGTGTTATATTTTTCTTCCTCTATTCAATAAACCTTTATCTGATATGTAGATTGATTGCATTTAATGAGCATGGTTTTTGTTTGACTCCATAGCCCAATGGTCCATCATTGATTTACAACAACTTACTGTCCTTTCCATTCCTTATTTTATTTTTCTTAATCCACAAAACCAATCAATTCTTTTTATTTCTATGTTACCAAGCTTACTCTTATTTGCAGTCTAGGAGTGACTCTTGGAGTGTTAACAAATTCCACTGAATGATTTCCCTCCAGGCATCTTTTCTTTGTTCAGTATTCAGATCCATAGTCTTATGGTGAGGCTGTTGGAAATCCCTTTTGGGAATAATCCACGCAGGAGGAGTACAACTCCCTCCTTGAGAACCAGACTTGGGATTTGGTTCCCCTTTCTTCTAGAAGGAAACTTGTCAGATGCAGATGGGTCTACAGGACTAAGAGCACAATGGATGGACATATTAGCAGATACAAAGCCAGGCTTGTTGCCAAAGGATTTCAGCAGGTGCATGGCATTGACTATGATGAGACCTTCACTCCAATAGTGAAGATGGATTCCATACATTTGGCACTTAACATTGTTGCGTCCAAGGGATGGGAAGTCCACCAGATGGATGTGAAGAATGCATTTCTTCATGGTGATCTATCTGAGGAGATATATATGGAGCATACCTAGGGATTTATGCAGGATTCCTCCTTGGTCTTTGATTGAAGAAATCTCTTTATTGTCTCAAGCAGGCTTCGAGGGCATGGTATGCCAATATGGAATCCTACTTGCTGTCACAAAACTTTGTACGTTGTAAATAAGACTCGAATGTCTACATGCTCAGGATGACTGATTCACTTCTACTCTTAGTTTTGTATGTTGATGAATTTTTTGATCACCGATTGCTCAACTTCAATAATTGTTGCAGTCAAGAGGATTCTACATGATAGGTTTTTGACGATGGACATGGGTCCACTACACTTCTTCCTTGGACTCAAGATCAATCAGGATGCATCAAGCATCAAACTGTCTCAGGCCAAGTATGCACGATATCTCCTTGAGAGATTTCACATGACAGACTGCAAGTTTTCTCTGACTCCTTTCCTATCAGGAGTCAAACTTGAGGATGGCGAGGACACTCCACTGGTTGACAACACATTGTACAAACATATAGTGGGGAGATTATTGTATCCCACACACTCTAGACCAGACCTATCCTATGCAATTGGCGCAGTTTCTAGTTTCACGCAGGAACCTCATGAGCTACATTGGAAGGATGAAAAGCACATCCTTCAATATGTACATGGCACCATCACCTTTGGGATTCATTATGAAATAGAATCTACATTAGATCTCATTGGGTTTACTGATTTTGACTGGGCTGGCGACAACACTGATCACAAGTCCACATATGGTTACTCACTTAGTCTTGGTTTCAGGCCTATCTATTGGTCGAGCAAGAAGCAAGCTTCCATTGCTCTATCTTCAACTGAGGCAGAGTACAAAGGGGTAGTTAACATAACCAATTAGGCTATGTGGCTACAACATTTTCTCACTGAGTTGGGCATTCAGTTTCATTGACCGATCATCATCTGGTGTGAAAACCAGAGCACTCTGAAGTTTTGCAGAGATCCAGTTTAGAGGCAGTGGATGAAGCACATCGAGATCCACATGCAATACATCTAGGACTTAGTACATGTGGGGATCATCGACCTACAATTCTATCCTTCAACAGAATAGATAACATACATCTTCACCAAGACCTTCACTCAACATAAGTTCCATTCTCTATGAAGTCGTCTTGGATTGAAGGACACA
>JZKD02S2120819.1:142737-154279 GCA_000966675.3 Picea glauca
TTATTTATTTTCACCATAGTGATGTTCAGGGGGGGTGTTGGAGTTACTTCACACACATCTAGGATTTATTTTTCCTAAGGTTTTTCCTTGTTTATTAGTCATTATTATTTATTATCCAGTCTCTTATATTTTAGGAAGAATATTCCTCTAGGGAAAATATTCTCTTCAGTTTTCACTTTAGTTTGACTAGTTGAGTGGAGTCTAGAAGCTACATTGGTTTTGTCACCATGAAACATTGGGATCATCCCCAGATAATGCGCATTATCCTTGGTATCATCACCAGACTAGCGCATTACCCATGATTACCTTATCTCCTCCTCACTTCACTCTGTTTCATTTAGTTAATTGAAGACTGGTACACTAGTTAACTAAGCTAGGTGGCAGTTCACTCCTGTAACTTCCCGAGAGACTAGACTAGGTGGAAGTTCACTCATGTAACTTTTGGTGTGTGTCTAGATCACTCTAGACCACCACTATGGCACGTTGGATTCTTCTCCAGTGCGCATTGATTGAGTTATACAAAGTATATCATGTGTAAATTATTCATAATTCATTATGATTAATGATAATTCTTCTATTCTTTCTCTCTCGCTATCTTTATTTGAGTTGAATATTACAACAAGTGTATGTTGTTTTGTGAGCTGATAATTTTATTTACAACAAGGAAATCACTAGATAACAAGATACCCAGGCGCTGAAGTAGGGATTTCAACATGCTATCAAAGTTGTTGCTCTAAGAGGAATCCAAATCTCAGATCCATAGTAGTTTATAGCAAATTTATTAGATATGTAAGGAGATATTAGCAAATCCATAACCAACAGGTAGAAATCAAGAGCTGGATTTTAGGGAAAGAACAATATTCAGGCAGAACTAGGGTTTTGCAGTCATACAAAGTGTACACATGTTGCAAAAGGAACAATTATGTACATATGTGGGTTTCCTTGGAGATAATCATGTATACACAAGTTGAAACAAGCAAAGTCACATACATACGCGAGTTTCAGTGGTGATAGACACATACAGGGTCATAGAGGTCAGTACAGGGGCAACGTCAACAACATGTTATTTCCAGGGCAATTCATCTAGTCTAAGGGATGTCATAAGCAAGTCCGAGAAATGAATATAGATTGGATGGAGCATCCAACTTCTTATCTTGGAAAGCAAGAGTGACTTTGGCCTTAAAGGAGTATGAACTTTGGGAGTTTTTGGACAAAGTACTTATTCCACCAACAAATTTGATAGCTTTGGTAGCTCATGAGAAGAAGGAGATGAAAGTTGATAGGGTTATCTTAGATTAAGTGAATGATCATCTAATTCCTCACTTATCTGAGAAGAAGACAACCAAAGATATTTTTGATGCCTTGGTAGGTTTACTCTAGAGCACTAACAAAAATAGGAATATGGTCTTAAGAAATAAACTCAGATATGTGTAGATGTCTAGATATGACAATGTTATCAACTATTTCACGAGGATCACCTAGGTATGTGATCAGCATGTGATCAAATTGCAGCCATAGGGAAGAAAAAAAAAGACGTAGAAATCATGAATGTGGCATTGAATGGTTTTCCCAAATCTCGGGAATCATTTGTCAAGTGAGTCTATGCTCAGGAAAATATCCCAAATTGGCAGAGACTTTGGGATGATTGCATCCATGAAGAGACTCGAGAGGATTCCAAAAGAAAAAATCAGGGAAATAATGATGAGAACTTGGCCCTTGTCAGTAAGGTAAGGAAGGGAAAAGGAAAGAGTTCCAACAAGAAGGGTAATAGTGATGGAGGATCATCCCATCCAGGGAAGAAGAAGGACTTGAGTAAAATCAAGCACTTATCATGTCATAAGAATGTACATTATGTGTCTCAGTTCCTAGAGAAGAAGAAGGGAAAATGAAAGACACAAACAACAACATCACCAGAGACACAACTAGATGAGTTTACAATGAATTTTGAGAAGGATTTATCATTATTTTCTTTCCTTTCTACCAACATAGCTACCAAGAGTGCTTGGTTCTTGGACAATGATGCATCTCATCATATGATAGAAGCACAAAATATTTTTAGTAGTTTGACGAAGAGGGACTCAAATGTTCATGTGGAGCTTGATGATGATGCCAAGTATGCAATGAAGGGAGAGGGAACAATTATGTTCCAAATCGAGTCAGAAGGTTCATTGGATAGCCAGGATGTGCTTTACATACCAGGATTGAAGAATAATTTTCTCTTAGTCTCAGCTATGGAGGACAAGGGTTTTTTCATTAATTTTCAGAGAGGGAAAATACTCAGACATATAGAGAAATATTTCTTGGACATAACAATGGTTGTTGGGGTTAGAGAGGGAAACTTATATAGGTTGCAGGGAAAGCCTGTTTAAGAATTAGTGCATGATAGTGATAACCTATGTGAGCTATGAAATAGAAGTTTGGACACCTACACTACAGAGTATTGTTGATTCTGAGGGGGATTAATTTTTTAGTTCTTCCAAAATTCAGTATTGAGTAGTAGGGGGAGTGCAAAGGATGTGCACTTGGAAAGAATTCACTTGGAAATAATGCCAAGGATTATTTTCCAAGTAGCGAGAGTAGGTCCAACGGGATATTATATCTTATACATTAATATGTGAGTGGGACGATTCCAGTAGCATCTGTGCAGGGTGTGCTATACTATGTGATGTTCATTGATGATTTTTCCTGGAAAACTTGGATCTTCTTTAAGAAGACCAAGGATGAGGTCTTCAGTCAGTTTAAGGAGTTCAAGGCTCAGGTCAAGAACCAAAAAAGGAATAAGATAATGGTGTTGAGGTTGGATAATGGGGGAGAGTATACCTTCAATGATTTCAAGGATTTCTGCAAGGAGGTAGGGATCAAGAGGGAGCTAATATTTTCATGCAACCCTCAACAAAATGGGGTTGTGGAGAGAAAGAACAAGTCCATCATCGGGTCTACCAGGGATATGATACATAAGCATGAGTTGCTTATGTTTATTTGGGAAAATGCATGTAACACATAAATATATGTGCAAAAAAAGAGTCCTCACAAAATATTGGGGTAGAAGACTTTGGAGGAGTCATTCTTAGGAGTGAAGCCAGAGACATGAAATTTGAGGATATTTAATTTTCTAGTCTACATCCATATTCCTGTGGAGAAGAGGATGAAGTTGGATCATTCAGGATAGAAGGGTATATTTGTGGGATACATCAAGATTTCAAAGGCTTATATGATCTTCATTCCAGAGCAGAGGAAGACAACTGTGAGTAGAGATGTTAAGTTTGAGGAGAACTTGGCATCTAGGATATATCAAGAGTCATCAACAATGATAGAGGATGAGGAGCAACATGATTTGAAGGATGACTAACAATCAATTGTGAGTCAAACTTCAAGTGGGGAGGATGAGTTATCTCCTTCTAGTTATATCAGGAGACCCTGGTGGCTATTACAAACATTGAGGGATGTTGGTGAGGCTCCTAGGAGTGTAGTTAGAGAGCGCATGAATCTGAGGGAGTTTTTGAACTATATGGCGCTTATGAGTATCATCATTGATGTTGAGCCTTCTATTTTTGAGGAAGTGACATATCAAAAGGTATGGTGAGATTCCATGGTAGAGGTGTACACCTCTATTATGAGGAATGATGTTTGGGACATAGTGTCGAGACCATAGGGGAATTCAGTTGTGAGTTCCAGGTGGCTCTACAAGATCAAGCATGCTACAAATGGTAGTATCAAGAAGTTCAATGCAAGGTTTGTGCTGAGATGGTTCTCCCAGAAAGAGGTAGTGCACTACGAGGAGACAATTTCTCCAGTCACCATGTATGCTTCTATTCAAGATATTATTTCTATTGCTTCAGTTATGAGGTGGAGGATTCATTAGATTGATGTGAAAACAACTTTTCGCAATGGGATCATTGAAGATGAACTACGTATAGAGAAACCTTAGGGATTGGAGGTACATGGGAGGGAATACCATGTGTGTAGGATTAAGAAAATGTCTTATGGACTCAAATAGGCACCCAGGGCATGGTATTCCAGGATTTACATATAGTTGCAGAGTATGGGATTTACCAAGGGTGAGGCGGATCCTAACTTTTAATTTGTACTTGTTGGGGCAGATCCACTCATATTGGTTATGTACATAGATGATTTGTTTATCACATGTGCATAGGAGATTATTGCAGGGTGAAAAGCATATTTAGCTATTGTGTTTGAGATGAAGGAAATTAGCTCGATGCATTATTTCTTGGGGTTAGAGGTATGGTAGGTATCAGAGGAGATCTTCCTTGGTCAAGGGAAGTACTTAGTAGAGATCCTAAGGAGATTCATGATCGAGGTCTGTAAATAAACGACTACACCTATGGTTACCAATGTGAAGAAGGTTATTACTTCAGATTCATAGCTGGTGGATCCGAGGATATATAGGTAGTTGATAGGGTCCTTGATGTATTTGGTCAACATCAGGCCTTATATATGTTTTGTTGTGAACACCTTGAGTCTATTCATGGTGGATCTGAGGAAGGTGCATTGGAGAACATTGAAGCATGTGATTAGGTACTTGAGAGGTACAATGGAGTATGGATTGAGGTATCTCGAAGGACATGTAGTGAGGATGTAGGGATATACAAACTCAGTTTGACCAGGTAGTGTGATAGACAAAGAGATTACCTCAAGGTGTTTCTTTAGCTTCAGATCAACAATGATTACTTGGTTCAACAGGAAGTAGACTTTTGTAACACTCAATTCAAAAGAGGTAGAGTACATGGTAGCGCGTATGGCTAGTTGTGAATCCATTTGGCTTCGAAAATTTCTTACAATTTTATTTGATCAGGAGTTGGAGCCTACAATGATATACTGCGATATATCAAACTTTCAGAGAATCTAGTATTCCATGACAAGTGCAAGCATATAGAGATCAGATACCACTTCATTCGATATAGGATACATAAGGGATAAATGAAGCTTCAGTATATTTCCATATATGAGCAGGTTTCAGATACTCTAACCAAACCCTTGGTTAAAGGGAAGTTTGTGTTCTTCAGAGACAAACTTGGAGTGGTGAAAAATATGTTCCTCTCTAAGAGGGAGTGTTGATGTTAGTAGCATTTGACAAGTATTTCCACACATGTCTAAGTGTTTAGATGCATGGAATTCATCCAAATCCTTCTACACTAATATTTTACTTTAATTAAAGGAATTATTAAAGTAAAGTGCTTTTATTAGTGAGTTGAGTTTTATTTAAAGAAATGCTTTAATTAGAATTAGTGAATTAAATAATATCCATTGATCTCAAGTGAGGTGAGAATTAATCTCAATCGTCAATCATGTTAAATAATTAAAAAGTACCAAGGACAAGTGTTTCTCACAACTTAGGTGCCTAGGGGTGAGAAAGTGTTCAATGTTGTCCCTAGTGAATTAACCTTATGCGAGATAAAGTTAAATGTGACTTTAGGGAAATTTCATGAAGTGGGTGACTAAAGAAGAGAATTTTAATCACCACCATTGATCTAATTTCATCTCCACTGTTATATCATGTGACTCTTCAACTTCCCCCATTGAGTCGACTTAGGGATTGAGGCACCCCTTCATTTGGCATTCTTCATGAGTTTTGGAGAGTTTTGAGAGAGAGAAGTCAATCTAAGGAGGAGGGAGAACTTGTTGAAAGAGGCATGATTTTCAAGGAAAGAGTACAACATGAAATTTGAGGCAAGGGTACAATAAGAGAAAAACTGTACAGTATGGATTCTAAGAAGGTAGTACAACAATAAAGTGGCACAAAAATAGAGGAACATAGCTACACAAATTTCTGGGTGTTTTGGGCACAAAAATCAAGGAGGAAAACAACCACATATTTATGGAATTTACTCTCATCATATAGGAATGAATTTCGAGGCATACCATACAACATTTAATGTTGTGACATCTATACCTTGTACAAATTTTTGAGCACAAAAATCGAGGAGTTGATTGGCACGATTTCCTAGGTTGTGTGTGAGCAGAAAGAAGAGATAAGTCTATAATTTAATTGTTGAAGATGACTTTTGTAATATTTTTTCACTCAAAAATATGAATAATAAAAATCATCCCCTCTCTCACTAGTTTTCCCCTTGCGGGTTTTTCAAGGGTCTTGTTTTGACCAAAATATTTGTTTACAATTTTTTGGGTGTTCTTTAATTTATGGTTATTGGTTGTAGCAGATTTCATGTGTTTCATTTTATAATCTATTTATTTTCTGCTAACTAATTTGTAGTTGAAAATGCAATGTGAGTTGGGCATTAAACAATGAAGTGTCTCATTGAGACTTGAAACTAGGTTGGGGTCTGATTTTTCTACATGGTATTAGAGATGGAAAGTGGGAAAGAAAAGAAATATAGCAGCCACAAAGAACAAATATTTTGTTGAGAAGACTGAGCATAAAGTTTTGGTATTGAGTTTCAGTTTTGAGGGTCAATGACCATCAGTTTGAGGGTTGAGGACAAGTTGGATGGAGCTACTAATTTCAACTCGTGGAAGGAGAGGATTGTGTTTCTTCTGCAGTAGCGTGAGTTGTGGGATATTGTGGAGGACACACAAACAAATCTCGTGAAGGTTCCTACAGATGCTACTCTTTTGAACGCCTACACTAAAAATAACATTAAGGCTAAAATAATTATCCTTTATGCCATTAAGGACCATGTGATTCCACATGTGACCAGGAAATCCAATGCCTATGAGATGTGGGAATCCTTAACCATGTTGATGTTTAGACATTATCGGGAAGACATTCTCTAAAGATAATAATTAATAATATAATTATTATTGATTATTAAATATAGTATATAATAAGTAAATGATAATAATAAATAGTTATTGATTATTCAAGGGACACATCCTTTCATGAATGGTCACCTTATGTTCCCTATATATGGAACACTCATTATTGTAATAATATATCGAATATCTCTCATATCTCATA
This sequence comes from Picea glauca, assembly GCA_000966675.3. Lineage (NCBI taxonomy): Eukaryota > Viridiplantae > Streptophyta > Pinopsida > Pinales > Pinaceae > Picea > Picea glauca. Next base: position 149,675 of record JZKD02S2120819.1, read on the forward strand.
TGAATAAAAACCAACATCATATTAGAGAAGGACTGGGCTCGACTCCCTCATGGGAGGGCCCAGGAAAATGAGAGATAACTTGCTATGATACATAGCAGCAGGGTAATGTACAACTCTCTACGTCATATAAAAATATCAGATATCTTTCCAATGGCTCGTTGAAACCCTTGGCCACATCCAAAATATTCCACATGAACAACTCAATCGTCGGGTTCAAGAGATTGATGCCAAATCCTTGTCTTTAAAGAGAGGACACTGCCATGCAAGGTGATCGATTTTATCCCTGGTCAATGATGCCAATAATATAACTTAAAGAACAAGTGCTTGCTTGGATTTAGCTGTTGCTCACAAAATTGATGGGTTCGAGAGGCACGCCGCAAGTAAGTGGAGCAATTTCACAAAATCACTGAGTTCAAGTAATTCCAAATTGTTGTGCTTCATTTCGCCATTTTTCAAACCACGTGTGCATGAGTACTTTGATTGAGCGATGGTGGATTTCAAATCTAGATGTGATCCAATGGAAAACAAGATTTGAACAACAACAGATTATAAAATTGAATATTTGTCACGAGAGAGACATGATCATGAGATTGTGTCAAGTCATTTGGAACCCTGGATGATCCACACTGTTATATTACCAACATATATGTAAAATGACTGGTTGTCACTGCAGTGACCATTCATTGTTATTAATATTTGCATCCAGAATTGTGAAACATTCGAGGGTAGACGTAATTTTATTTCTTGATCATTGGTAAGGTATTGAAAGTGATCACTAATGAGACTCTATTTGGAAGGAGTCAGCCTGGAAATTAATGGAACATCAACGTTACCCAAACAATTCCGACACCAAGGATTTCTGTTCGTTTTAACAATTACGTCTTGTTGGAAGAATAAGGAGACTTATTTTGGTAAATGAATACTGTCCAAAGCTGGTACTGTGGCCTCATGCCCTTGATCAACAACATGGCCTCGAAGGGTCATCTACGAGAAGGTTATGGAAATCATCTTGGAAATGTTGATGTTTGAGGCAACATCATGAAATATTCACCCTGGAAGGTCTTGTATGGACTAGTAGAAGGGAATGCAGAATTCATCTGATGTGCCTCAAATTATTAGATGAAGGAACCAAGACATTGGTTCCATGATGGAACCTCGATATATCAAGTATGGTCCAATATGACTTAGCATGATTAAAATTTACCTATGTTTCTATGGGCAAATGCATCCATGAGTACAGTGTATGTTCAGAACATAAGTCTTCATAAGACTTTAAGGAACATGACTCCTGAGGAGGCCTTCACCGGAGTGAAGCTTGAGGTTGGACACTTCAGGATATTTGGGTGTCCATTATACATTCATATACCCAAAGAGAAAAGGACCAAGCTAAACCCTTCAAGAAGAAAGGATACATTTGTGGGGTACAATGAGTCTTCGAAGGCATATCGAATCTACATCCCTGGTCAGAGACAGATTGAGGTGAGCATATATATTACCTTTGAGGAGGAGGTAGCCTTCATGAGATCTAGAGGGTCTCACATGGATATTGATAGTGAGAAACAAGAAGAGATGGTTCCTTCTCCCCCCCATTGTCCAACAGTTCAGAGGGAGACAGTTGATCCTATTGATCCCATTGATCTCGTACCTCCAGTTGATGTTCCCAGAGATATTGTAGTAGGTTAAAAGAGACCTACATGGGCTCGTCAAACTCTGCAGGAGGTAGAAGGACATGCAACTCCTTATGGTACCTTCCAAGAGAGAAAGATACCTTAGAGATATTCATGCTATGCCACAGTTATGAGCCACATCATTCATTTTAAGCCTTCATGTTATGAGGAGGCAACTAATCATCTAGTATGTAGAGATGTCATGATGGAGGAGTATCATTCCATCATGAAGAATGATGTGTGGGATATTGTTCCGAGACCTGAAGGGAAGTCTGTAGTGGCTTCCAAATGGATCTACAAGATTAAACACATAGTTGATGGGAGCATCGAGAGGCACAAAACGAGATTTGTTGCTAGAGGATTCTCTTAGGTGGAGGGAATAGATTATGAAGAGACATTTGCTTTTGTTGCTTGATACACTTCTATCCAGATGATTATTTCCCTTGCAATATCCATGGATTGGAGACTACATCAGATGGATGTAAAGACAACCTTTCTCAATGGAGAGATTAAGGAATAAGTATACATCGAGCAATCAGATGCTTTCATGATACATGAGAAGGAGTCTCATGTGTGCAGGTTGAAGATGGCCTTGTATGGCAAGAAGCAACCACCTCGAGATTGGTATGAAAGGATCGATGGACACCTGATGATTTTTGGGATTCAACAAAGTGTTTTTGATCCCAGCCCATACTACAATATTTTTAATGGTCAGTCCCTGATTCTGTTCCTCTACGTTGATGATTTATTCCTCACCGGTACAAAGAGCCTTATTATTGAATGCAAGTATGTGTTGGCCTCTGAGTTCGAGATGAAGGAACTTGGTATGATGCACTACTTATTGGGACTAGAGGTGTGGCAGAGAATTGATGAGATCTTCCTGAGTCAGGGGAAGTACACAATTGAGATATTCAAGAAGTTTGAGATACTGAACTTGAAGCCTGTGACTACACCAATGATGATGAATCTGAAGAAAATAAGTGTGTCTTCATCCGATTATGAAGAAATTGATCTGACTCTGTATAGACAACTGGTTGAATAACTGATGTATCTGGTTAACACCAGACCAAATAATTTCTATGTAGTGAGTGCACTTAGCCAGTTTATAAGTCAGCTGAGATAGACACACTAGATTGTTGTGAAGCATGTGTTGAGATACTTGCGAGGCATAGTTCGACATGGTCTGAGATATACTTCCAGTATTGATATGATATGGTAGGAATATATTGACTCTGATTGGGCAGGGAGTGCAATGGAAAGAAAGAGCACCTTCATGTGTTTCTTCATTTTGGTATCTTCCATGGTTTCTTGGTGTAGAAGGAAATGAACTTTTGTGGATTTTAGCACAACAAAAGAAGAGTACATTGCATTAAGTATGACAGTCCGTGAAGCAGTGTGGCTTCACAAGATCCTTGTAGATTTATTCAAACATGTGTTGGATTCCACCATTATTCATTATGGTAACCAAAGTTGTGTGAAGATCTCTGATAATCTAGTGTTTCATGACAAATTGAACCACATTGAGATCAAGTACCATTACATCCGAGACATGGTGCAGAGGAAGGAAGTATTGGTGTAGTACCTTCCTATAGATGAGTAGGTTTCTGATGTTCTTACCAAACCAATACAAAGTTCAAGTATTTCTGTGACAAACTTGGTGTGGCAGAGGATGCCTCCCTCACTGAGAGGGAGTGTTGATGTTTGTAGCTTCCTGAGACATTCTACAGATCATACTACTCTGTGACTGAGTTGAGTTGATCTGTGATGACACTTATCCGAGAAGGGATACGTGCAGTTGGGATTATAACCCAATGTCCCATGTGGAGAGCACACAAGGACATGTCAAGGAAGTTGACCCTTAATTTCATACACTATGGGAGTTGACCCTAGTGTTTCTAGAGGGTGTAGCCTCTAGAAGTCCACATGGAGTGCCATGTGTGACAAAATTTCTCCAGATCATACTCTTCTATGAATTGAGTTGAGTTGATCTGTGAGGACACTTATCCAAGAAGGGATAAGTGGGGCACTTATTCGAGAAGGGATAAGTGCAGTTGGGCTTATAACCCAATGTCCCTTGTGGAGAGCACATGAGGACACGTCCCATGAGGACCCTAGTGTCTCTAGAAGGTGTAGCCTCTAGAAGTCCACATGGAGTGCCATGTGTGAAAAACTTTTTCCAGATCGTACTCCTCTCTGAATTGAGTTGAGTTGATATGTGAGGATACTTATTTGAGAAGGAATAAGTACATTTTGGCTTATAGCCCATTGTCCCATGTGGAGAGAACATGAGGACATGTCAAGGGAGTTGACCCTTGATGTCTCACACTATGGGGAGTTGACCCTAAGTGTTCCTAGAGGGAGTAGCCTCTAGAAGTCCACATGGGAGTGTCATGTGTGACAAATCTTTTACTACTATGGTGGTTTTGTACCACTGGCTGAGACTGCGTGTCTCTGGACAATAGTTGTGTACTACTATGGAAAGATACCTCCCTAGCTAAGAGGGAGTGTTGATGTTTCAACATTGGGCATAAATTCTCCTATATTGGGCTACAGACCAAGGGAGATAGGATACATTTATCACAAAGGTGCACTTGTGGTAAATGGGCCTAGACATAGTCCTTCCTTGATCATGACAAGGAATAATATGGACTCGAGGTTCTTGAAGTGCTTTCCACATGTCAGTTAGCATCAAGCCGACATTCACTCATAGGTGTGTGCCTGTGGTGAAAGATCCTAGTGTGGTCTTTGTTCTAGTCATGGTGATTTGACAAGGAATGATAAAGACTCAAGATGATATGCTATTACATGCGAAACCAAATGAGTCTAATCTTAGAAAGAGTTAATTGGCTCAGAGGGAGAGCCGCAGAAGGAGTTTTTCCTTGGTTCAGGTGGGAGAGAGATGTCTCCCAAGACTGACAGACAAGTGTCATGAGTCTAG
>JZKD02S2120819.1:172226-203345 GCA_000966675.3 Picea glauca
CACCCGCTTTACTTTTTTCCCCACCTCTAACAACATTCTGTGACATTTTTCCGCACAAAAATACCCTTTCGGAACCATCGTTGTTATAGCAAGATTGTCGCAACATCTTCAAATCATCAAATATTTGTAGGCCAATTTTAGGTCACCATCGTCGCAATTGCGACGATAGTGACCTAAAAAAAATAATAATTTTTTACAGCTATTTATTTTAGTTCATTTTCAATGGTAAAGTTTGACTAAATTATTATGGTCAACTATCATCGCTTATGCGACGACCAATCTAAGGTCGTCTCTTATGAGAAGAACATTGAACATTACAGTTCAGTCAAACTGTAGGCGTTGAAATTGCGACAAACACAGGGTAGATTTAGAAAAAAAAAACTTTTTCTCTTGCATGTTGCGACGAAAGAGTACTTTCATCGCAAGTGGTCATTGCAAATTTTTCAATATGTAGTAGTGAGTCTAATCCTCACATCTACCTTCCCTCATATCTTCTCTGCTCAACAAATTACAAAATTAGTTCATATAGCTCAAAATATTAAAGAATTACTACCAACTACTAGAAACTCTCTCTATATGATACTTTCGTATCTATCTTTTTACATTTCGGGATCTTCAGACTTTTTTACCGAATATTACCAAAACCCTAACCCTTCTTACGTTAGGTATTTATCCCATACGAGTGTTGATCCTCCTCTAGCTGTCGCTTTCCTTTATGCACGCTTTCTTGCATGCGCGTGTGCTGTTCTTTTTCCAGTTGTTACTTTAGTTTTCTGCATGCTTTCTTTCCCACAATCGTTCTTCTTTCCCCTTTGACCTAGTGCCAACAGGCCCCCAATACTGACATGTGATTCATCCCAAGTCACCTAATTTATCTATTCTTCCTCGATCTCCTTGGTGATCATCTGGAACTGTTCCTGCAGCTTTGCCACTTTTGTCAATGATTGCGCGGTTTTCTCCTTGATGGTGTCGACTGTCTGAGCTGCCACTTCATTGCTCATCAGTCCTGCACATTCTAGTTGAGTCCGTGCTGTCTGTTTTCTGGCTTCTTCTACTGTGCAACTACTTCTGCTACCCGTTCCTGCAACGGTTCTATTTGATCCCGACGGTCCTATTTCTGTGTTTGCACGATGATAATTTCTACCTGTATCTTCTTCAACTCTTGCGTTCCCTTGACTTGTTCTAGAATTGGTATAGTCTTCTGTCACTGCTTGAGTTCTTGGATCATTGCATTGATCCTCTCCTCCTCCTTGTCCCAGTGTTGGACTTGTGGATCCTCTTCCAGCCTTATCCAAAGTTGCGCTGCTTTATCCAACAAGTTGGCTGCTATGCTGACCTGTTTTTCTAGCTCCTGTAGTTGCATTGATGCTTCTTGGTTTCATTGCTTCTTCACTGCTACTGGAGTTGTTGGTCTAATCTATCCACGGAGAGTCTCGATCTCCTTCTGATACTAATCAATTTCCTGTGCAATATGGTCGATCTTTTCTGCAGCTGGGAGTTCATTTCCTTGCGCAGTAGCTGGGAGTTTCCCAAAAATTTCTTCCACTCTGCGTTCCATCTCGTTTCAGCGTTCTTTCTCCTCCTGAGTTTCAGATTTGTCCTATGCACAAACTGTTTCCAGTGCTTCCTTCTTCTTTGTTGCTTGTTGTAGCTTGACTAAATTTTTATGTGCCCGCGATTGCATCTCGTGGTCAACGCTAACCCGTAGTTTTTATAATTCTTTTGATTACATCCATGTCAAGACCAATTGGATATGATCCAAATCCTTCAGTGGTGTCTATCCCACAATTTCATCCATTCTCAACATGCTAGGATTTATATAGACTGTGGAATGTGCATGTGGTATCGCAAGAACTGGGTCGCATTCTTCTACCTCCACCCTTTCTGTGGTCTGTGTGGTCGATGGATCTATGCCTCTACTGCTACTCATGGTTTGGGCTTCCCCGAAGTTCTTAAGGAGCTTTCCCATTTCTATCAGTTCCTTCTGTAGTTTATCCCTGTGGTGCGCAGCATGATCAAAATCTTCTATTAGATAGTCTTGGACCATCCTGGCAATCATCTCTCCATCATCCTCCATGATTGTGTAGTCCGGTGGTGGTCGTTGTGCCTTCATTTTCTTATGCGCACCTGTGTCCTGTACCGCTGGTCTCTTAGTTCCCCCTGGTTCCTATGTGATGGGGTCCAATGTGGTTTCTTATGCTCCCTCAACCAATTTTCTCTGTCCCTTGGTTGGTTGGGTGGTTTCTGTCCTCCCCTTCTGGGTCCCTATCTTCTCTGAGCCATCTTTTGCATGAGTCAACTTGGTTTGGACCATTCTTCATTTCTTGGGTACTGGTATTTGTGGAGGATATGTTTCCGCCTGCACAATCCCTCCTTCTATTATTTGTCTCGGTACTTCTCTGGGTATGGTTGGAATCCTCCATTCGTCAGGCCATTCGCTGATGACCATGTCGATATCTCCCTCGGTGATGCAGTAGCACATCTGCAACCACTGTTTATCCAGATCTTGCCTTGGTTGTATCCACATGGCTTGTCACCTAGCCCAAAAAATGGTGATGCCCCCGTATCGTGTGACAACCTCTAGTGTTATTCTCCATGCTTAGCTGATGGATTCCTATATCTCCCATAGGTAAGCTTCAAATACGATTCCATTCCCCTTCTTATGCTTGGTTAGTGGTGTGAATCTTAGGACACAATATCTTGCTCCTCCTGGCTGTGGTGTGGTACCAAAGATGGTGTATTCTGGTTCTCGCCATCCCATGAAAGCTATGAGAGTGATTAGCCATGAGTAATGAAATTTCGTACCTGTGTCCTGCGTGTCTTTACAGTCTACTTGGAACACGTTTGATAGGCATGGCACCCAAATCATGGAGGTGCCTTCTGTGCACTGAGTTGCAACAACAATGACTCCTGCTGGTACTTCGTCTTTGTGACATTTTCTTAGCAGTTTGCAGGCTAAGATCTTTGTGTCCAATTGCATCGTGAAATTGTTGATCCATTTGATTATAATGCCTCTTGTTCCCCTGTAGGTGCCATATTTCTTCTTCATCTCTTCTGCCAATGTTTTTTCTTTGGACTTATCATCCAAAATTAGCGCGATATCCATACCCCCGGTGGTTAAGCCTGTTATCATCGTGATAAGTTCGACAGTTATGGGGATAGGTTTTTCCAGCCATATACCCCTTCCATGAATAACTGCTAATAGTTTCTTGACACATGCCATTAGATATTGGCCTCTGCCAAAGTGTGGTATCTTCAACGATCCTAGAATTCCTGTTCTGTCCAGTCCAGCTACCCACTAGTGTGGCTGAGTGATGGTTTCTCCGAGTTGTTTCATGACTATTTTCTGCATAAAGACTTGTGGTGAAAGATCTGGATATTTGGTTTCATCTGCTACATCATGGTCAGAATACTTGAGCTTCCCGACGTGACCTAATAGCTGTGGGTCCACTTGTACTCCCTCTGGTATGCGAGGTAGCACAATCTCTGCAGCTAGTTTCTTTCGAGGTGAGCTCGGTATCTGAATTCGGTCCTCCAGCTGCAATGGTTGGCTTGAGGTTCCAGCAACTTCCAGTTGCTCCTTCACCATCCATTCTACCCAAGCCATGGCCATTTCACCAGTCGGCTCGGCTGAAAAAAAATCTAGGATGGGTATTTGTGGAACATCTGGTTGGACTTCTACTTTCGGGTGTTGTGCGGTTCTGTTAGCTCCTACGACTGCTTCGACATTTTTTGGTGGTATTTCTTGGTGGGTTTCTTCTTCTTTGTTCTGAGGCTTGTGCACCGCTGCTGGTGTATCCTGTTCCATGGCCTCTGTTTGTGGTTGCGGAACATCCTCTAGTATTTGTGTGGACTCTATTGGGATTTCCCTTGGTGATGGGATTTCATCAATATCGACGATCTCGGGTGGCTGCTGTTTATTTACCTCCAGTGGTCCTCATGACCTCATCTGAATCCTGGTTGATTTGGGTGTCTAGCCTGGTTTTGTGAACTTCGGTGGTGCCATAATGGTGTCTGTCAAACATTTGTTGAGTTTGAATGGCTTTGATGAGCTCCGTGGTTTCACTCTGTTCGTTCTTATTGTTGTTTCTCTTTTTTGTTCTCCTTTTGTGAATAGACTAACTGCTTTTGTTCTCGTGTGTTGTATGGGCTCATCATGAATCTTGTCAAGGATGCTTCCTCCATCATGCGATTAATGCACCATAACTATGTGTTCAATACATCCATGGTGGTTTCGTACTTTCCATTACACTTCCTCTGTTGTCTCCAGTTGGCACGCTTAATGTGACATCCCATCTGTCCTTTCCTTGCTTTAACTCTGCCTCATGCTATCCTGTTATCCTGCTTTTGCCTTCTTTCCTTTTCCCTCTTGTTTCCTTTTTCGATATGGTTGTTACCGTTTCCGTCATTTTTTTTTTTTACTGTGCGGTGGGTGGTTGACTGTCCTTGTATAGCTTAAGACGACTCCCATTGATCATTCCTTTGAGGTCTATGCCTGCTATATCTTGTAATTGTATAGCTCCTCCATCTGTGACAGATTTTACCTCGTATGGTCCTAGTCAATATATTCTGAGATTTCCTGGATGTTGCAATGATTTACTATCGTAGAGTAATACTAGATCTCCTTCCTTGAATGTCTTCCCCTTGATGTGGTGGTCGTGACAAGATTTTTCTCTGGCTTTCTGTACTTGTTGGTGGAATCCTGCTAATATTCGGTCTTCCTCCATCGATAGTAACTGATTCAGTCTTTCCTGCAATGCGCCTCATTCTGTCATTTGTGTAATAGCTTCTACACATAGGATGGGTATTAAGAATTCTAAGGGCACTACTTCTTCTTGACCATAGACTAGTTTAAATGGTGTGTGGCTAGTCATATTTTTGCATGTGGTTCTATACGCCCATAGTACTGCTGGTACCTTGAGATCCCAATCGTCCCTGTTGACATTACATATCTTTGTCAAGGTGTTATCTAGAATTTTGTTGAAGGATTCTACCATGCCATTTGCCTGTGGATGATACAGTGTGATTTTTTGGCGATTAACTTCAAACTCTTTCAGCATCACTCGGATGGTGTTGTTTATGAAGTGTGTTCCTTGGTCACTCAAAAAATTTTTTGGGCACCCAAATCTAGTAGTTACTTGTTCAAACAACAAGTGTGCAGTTGTCTCTGTGCTTCAATATTTTACTGGTGCAGCTTCCACCCATCTTGTTAGGTTTTCCATCGCGGTGATAATATATCTCGCCCCCATTCTTTAGGCTGGTGGGTTAATGGGTCCCACAAAGTCTATCACCCATTTGTGGAATGCCTGGAGTGTCACTTGCAGTCATAGTGGCATCATGTCCCTTCTGTTGGGTTTGCCTACCCTTTGACAGACATCACATTGCTGACGATATTCTTTCGAATCTCTATGGATCGTTGGCCACCATAATCCTGTGCGTAGTACCTTCTACGCGGTAGCTTTTCCTACATAATTCCCTCCTGTTATTTCCTTGTGGTCTTCTGCTAAAATTTTTGGTTGTTTGTGGTCTAGTACGTATCTTTGTAAGATGCTATCTGCACACATCTTGTATAGATGTCTTGCGATCAATTGATAGTCGACTGCGTGGACTACTAGGTTCTTCTTTTGCGCAGTGGTATATTCTTGTAGCACAGCACCTGTGCTCAAGTACTAGATGATCTCTGCGAAGTAATCGTCAATAATCTGTACTGAGAATAGCTGTGCATAAGGAGAGTTGTCTTCTAAATTCGTTGGTTCCTCTCCATTTGTGAGCCTTGATAGGTGGTCTGGTCTTGCATTCTGTTTTCCTGGTTTAACTATTACCTCAAGTTCAAATTCTTGGAATAGCAACAACCATCGATAGATTCTCCCCCCCAACACTGGCTTGTTGACTAGGTATTTCAGGGTTGAATGATCTATAAAAATTTTAAAGTGTTTTCCTAATAGGTAATGTCTGTATTTCTATAGTGCATAAACCATAGCTAGGCCTTCTCTTTTTGTCATGTTATAATTCTGTTATGAATTTGATAATTTTCTGCTTGCGAATGCTATGGGGTGATCCAAGTCTCCTGCTCCTGGTTGCACTAAGATAGCTCCAAGTACTATCATTGATGCATCTACGTGTACATGGAATGTCTTCTCCCAATATGGAAATACCAATATTGGTGCGGTGACCATCTTTTCCTTCAGAGTATCCAGACCATGTTGGCACTCGTCATTCCATTGATACTTTGTATCCTTCCTTAACATTTTTTCCATTGGTGTTGTAATCTAGGCATAGCCTTTGACGAATTTCCTGTAATATCCCATATGTCCTAGCGTTTCTCTTAGTTGGCGAACTGTTTTTGGTGCTGGTAGATTAACAATGACTGCGATTTTGGCTGGATCCACTAGCAAGCCCTGTTTGCATACTATGTGTCCCAATAGTATCCCAAATGGTGTTCCAAATATGCATTTCTTGATATTCAGTGATATCTGACACTGTTTACATCGTTCTAGCATCAGTCATAAAACTTCCACATGTTTTTTCAATAGGTTATAGACCATCCAATCATCTAGGTATACTTCGAGAAATTGGTGGATGAATTTCTTAAATGCTGCGATGACCACTCTAGAAAATATCGCAGGTGCATTCTTCAATCCGAATGACATGACTTTATACTGATAAGATCCCAATTCTATCGTGAACATGGTCTTGTGTCTATCCTCCTGTGTGATCTTACTCTGATGATATCCTGAGAGTCCATCGGTGAATGAGTAGGTTTCGTGGCCTCCTATGTTCTCGAGTACTTCATTGTGAATGGTGTGGGAAATGGGTCATGTAGGCATGCATCATTCAACTTCCTAAATTCAATGCATATCCTTATACCTCTTCCCTGTTTCTTGTCATGTACTACCATTGGGCTTATCCATTCTGATTCTTCGTCTGGTTCGATGATGTCATCCTCGAGCATCCTATTGATCTCGTCTTTAACTTTCTGTTTATATATGGGATTCAATCTATATGGTCGTTGTTTAATGGGTCTCGCATCAGGTCTGAGTGGTATCTTCATTTCTCCTAATTCTCTGGCTATGCCTTTGATCTCTGTAAAGGTTGTGGGAAAAAGGTCGATGTGGGAAAAAGGTCACAACAATTCTATGATACTTTCTAGTGTCTGTTTGTCCCATTAATCTCCAATGCTAACCATTTTGGGCTGCTCGATGGTCCCTATGTTAACCTTCTTTATCTTGATTGGTGCAGAGCTGACCTTTGATTCTAAGGGTGGTCCTTCCACATCTCTCTCACCTTCGACTTATTCGATTTGAATATTGTGTAGATCATCTTCCTCCGTTTCTTCCTCCTGTATGTGGTAGCATGACAGTAGATCCTTGACTGTCTACTTATTTCGTTGCTGTACCTCTGTGATAGCTTCTACTTCCAGTTCTTCAATGAATATGACGTTTCTGATCCATTTCAGGGCCGTGTCCATGTTGGGGTTCTCATGCTCGAATGAGAAAGTGACTGTAAAGTTTTGTTGGAGTGTCGCCCATGTCTTGGTTTCTTTACTCATTTCTTGGTCCGTATACCAATTCAATGGTATGCCCTTTAAAGTATGAATGAAATGGTGATACCATTCCTCTGGTGGCATCATTTTCCACAACATTTTACACTCCTCCAAGTGTTTTGCTGGTGTGCCTAGTCCGTCATATTTTTGTTGTTTGATACCTGTCTATTCTGTTCTGAACCTTATGCGCAGTAATCGCTTACATTGGTACCAAACTGTGATAGTTTCTTTGTGTGCACCCCACCATCTTGCGGGTGTAGCCTTTAATGCTAAATCCAGTGCTAGCAATCTCTAGTTTTCTAATAATTCATATTCATATTGTGTCAAGAAAGTTTCCAAATCATTTAACACGTGAAAACTGGGTGGTTCTCTAATTTCTGTGCCAATCCACCATACTGCGCGGTCTATTCTGGCACACCTTCTCGTGGATACTTCGTGTAGTCTTTGCTTCCATTTTTCTAACCTGGTGTCTGAGTCTATTGTATATGAAGTAATGCTCCGCCAACTAAGTACCTCGTCTGCAGTTGGGTTTATGTAGTCCACATTGTGCACATTTGTTTTGTACAACTGGCTGATCTCTTCTAAATCCAGACAAGTGGGTTCTACAAACCTCCCACCTTCTGATGGGTCGAGCAGGGCTATGATCCTATATTCCCCTGACTCAAATGTCATTTTTATGGTTTTTAAGTTGATTATGGCCTAGTTATCGAATACCCAATCCAGACCAAGTAGCGTCGGGTAAGGTGTGGTTTCATCTACTATTTCGATGACTTTAAAGTCTGCCTTAGTGTGCACACCATCCAGATATATCGTCAGTCCTTTCAGTCTACCTATTAGTAGGACTCCATGTTGGTTTGCTAGGTTTAATTGAACAGTTGAGTATCCCAATGTAGGTTCTCCCATGCATTTCCATGTAGCTTTTGGTAGTACATTCACTTCAGATCCTAAATATGGTATAATATCTCCCATATTGAAATCCCCAATGTTAGCATTTAGTCTAAATTCCCTACTTGTTCTTCTTCTTGTGTGTAGGTGGTTGACAGTTTTCAATTCTGGCTTCTGTTCTATCTCATTGCTACATTTTTCTAGGATGTTTTGCAATATTTTGACAGATGAAGGATCACTTAACATTTTGATGCATGATTGCAAAAAGTCTTTGATAGTACTTACTTTTTCCTTGTTTTTTTTTTCTATTGGTATGGTCCAGTGATGGAAGAATTTTATATTCCAGAGCTTCCTTGCTCTGTTGTGCAGTCGGCGCAATGTTCTCCTTCTGGAATTCTTGTCAGGCTTCTATAAAAATATCCTTCTCCTTATGCGCATTGAACTACTTCTTGGGGTCAGTGTTCTTTTTTACCCATTGGTTCTGCAGTGGTTCTTGTCGAACTGCATCATTTCCAATTTTTGTTCCTCCTCGAGTGACTATGTTGATGTTCCATCCGTCATCCCTTGCTTTGGCTGAAATCCACTGAACATTTTGGTTATTTTGATTCCTTTTTTTCTGGATCTTTACAAGTAATGTCAGACATTCCTCTGTATCATGGTCTGATGCGCGAAAATACATACAAGTCGCTGGTGGTAGTGGGCACTCCCGTGCATAATGTCCTGGTTGCTGGAAATTGTGACATGTGACTGGTCCTCTACCGCATCCAAAACCTCCTCTGGCTTGTCCTACTCCTCTATACACTACGCAATTGCCTCACGATGTGTTATACTGTGGTCCCTGATTATACTGCGCAGTATTATACTGGGGTTGTGTCGGGTGGTATTGTGGCTGCGCATTATTGTACAGATGCGACGCAGTATTATACTGCTACTGTGCGGTGTTATATGGGGCTGGGGCTTGAGTGAACTGTGGTACTGCTTGCCCAGTCATCATTTCTGCCTGTACCTTGTATGTGTCTGATGTTCTTTCCCGCATCAGCTCCATAGTTCTGCAATCTTTGTCGTCATGGCTGACTGACTTGAAAAAGGTGCAATATGAGTTCTTTGGGACTGTTTGGTATTTCTGCATCATCGTGCAGTGGTAAGGGTGGTGACCCGGTTTCTTGCATATTTCGCACCATAATCCTCCATGTGGTAGTGGGTTTGGCATCCCTATCGCCATATACTGTGTGAATTTGGGCATTCATTCTTATGGTGTCCTTTCATCCTGCAGGTAGTGCACCAAATGACTTCTCGTTTGTCCTTGTCCTTATTTTGGTTCAACTGAAATGTTAATTTCTTCAGATCCTCCTTTAGTTCTTCGATAGCTGGGTCTGTCTATTGGTACTGATTCTTTTCCAATTGCAAGGTTGCCTGCAGAGCCTCTTCCTGCGTCTGAAACTTCTGTTGTCATAATGGATATTTTAAGTGTGGGAGTAGTGAGTTGACAAACAGGTGCCGGTGTTGCATATTGGTCATAAGGTATTTTAACTTTCCTTTTAATTGCTTGAATATTTAATCAATCTCCCATACCGATTCTCCCGGTTTTTTTCTTATTTCAATCATCTCTTTCATGTATTGATATTCTGAGCCCAGCTTCTGGAACTCAATTATCAATAGTTTCTTAAAGTCGTCCAATGTCCTTGTCGTTCCGGGAACACTATTCATTTCTAGACTCATGTACCAGTCTTGTGCTTGGTCTCTTAGTGTAATCGCTAGCTGCGTGAGTTTGGTGTCTTCATCAGTGATCTTCTTTGCTTCCCAGATCTTTGCACAAATGAACAAATGCTTCTCAGGGTCTTCTGCCACTTCCCCTCAGAACTCTAGTAATATGATAGTAGGATCATTTCCTGCCATTCCAAATACTGAGCTACTCCCTCCTTTGCGTGGTGTAGATACTTGACTAAGGTCACCTGAACTAGCTCCTTCAATTGTTTCCCTTTGTGTAGATGTACTTCCTACTGCCGGAATTCCTCCGAACTTTGGTTGTCTAAACGGTGGTGTTCTCTTTGGTGTATTGGTCGCACATGGGTTTATGGGTTCTACACTGACATTAACATTGAAGGGATGACTGTCTTCTCCTCCTATTCTTGGGCCTCTTTTTTTCCTCTCATATGCAACACACAAGATTTCCTCATCACTAGCCAAGCCCTCCCTCTGGCTACAACTCTCTTCTTGGTATTCACCTTATATTGGTAGGGTGCTCCACTACGTGTCATTATTGATGACACCAAGATCCACTTGAGTTGGTCGTCATCCATCAAGATTGGGTCCAAGGGTTCCTCCTCCTTATTCTATGTATCCTTCCCTCCTTCCATTCCTCCTCTCTCTGTCAGTGCTTCCCCCCTTCCCCCATGCGTGCAGGGAAGTCTAGCTGTCTGATTCCATTGTCATTACACCTTTTTTATATAGAAGTATCTTGATATAAGTATATAGTGATTGAATGTACCTTCCTATGGGTCCTCATAGGAACTCTTGCTCGGCTGCGCTGTATGAAATTGCTATGTCTACCACAAATTCTGTGATAAAGCCTGCCACAATACTATCAAGCCAAAAGTCGACTGCGCGGGTGAATTTGCTGTTCACCTGCTGCAACTGCTGGATCTGTACTGGAGTCCAATCTAGCTGTCGAATCTGGTTCGTTGCGTGGTTATCCTTTAACCTTAAGATCCACTCCTGTAGTAGATGCAAAAAATCATAGAGAAAGACTTCATGTAAATCCGTAAATACGTATTTATCCAGGTATTTACGTGGTGTGATCCTGGGGTTTCTATTGTCTTTCTGTGAAAACTCTAGCTCTATAGTTCTCAACCAGCCCTCGATTTCTTCTCTCATGGAGTTCCAAGGTCTCAACATTCCCTTCTAACGACTCATTTCCCTTCTGTTCCACTCCTTCAGTTCTTATTCGTTCTATCTTATCTACTCAGTCCTCTCTTGTTCCTCTTAACACGACAACAAAACCATTTGTTGGTTATCAATTCCCTTCTCGGGTTATCTGAATCATTGAACCAGGGTTCATGTCATTCAGGGTTCCAGCAAAGCCTCTAAGACTATCGACTCTCCTGGTAAACTAGAAGGCAACATAGCACCCAGAAGGCGTTGCGCAGTCTCACCCGAGATAGATTTAAATGGGTGGTTGTGAGACTCAGGTGTTCATAGCCTAGGAACGAGTAGGGGACAAAGGTTTCTTGATTAATGCCATATATTGTTAGCTATAAGGGAAACTACTTATTCCTTGGATTCACATATGTATATCCCACAGTGTAATTTAAGCAAAGTATAACCGGATTCATAACAATGTATTAACTCATTCATCAAGATTAACCCATAATTGCTGAAAGAAAGAAAAGACATGCATACATTCAACATATTAAATGTCTATTATCATGGTTTACTCCCTCCTGGGCTACATCCACAAAGATTTGGCTCTTGGCTCTTTTATTATGGCAGTTCTGCATTCCTGGCGCCACACGCTTACAATTCTCCACAAAACTGGGTAAGATCTATGTGAGGCGAACTATATCACATCAACCTCCACAACCTATGGTCTAATCCTCAGATATACCTTCCCTCGTATCTTCTTTTCTCAACAACTTACAAAATTGGTTCATACAACTCAAAATATTAAAGAATTACTACCAACTACTGGCAACTCTCTCTATATGATACTTTCGTATCTATCTTTTTACATTTCGGGCTCTTCAGCCTTTTTTACCACATATTACCAAAACCCTAACCCTTATTACGTTAGATATTTCTCCCATACACATGTTTTTCCTCCTCCAACTGTCACTTTCCTTTGTGCACACTTTCTTGCATGCACGCGTGCTGTTCTTTTGACAATTGTTACTTCAGTGTTTTGCACACTTTGTTTCCCATGATCGTTCTTCTTTCCCCTTTGTCCTGGTGCCAATAGATCCCCATTGTGGATCATATCTCTCATTCGCTAAACACATGGTATAAAATTGGAGGATTGAAGTGCAAAGTCTTTTATAGGCACTATCCTTCTTGGTCATAGAGCACCCTATTGTGTGCTAGGGTTTTGTCTTGAGGGCCACCTTTGTTGGCACCTATATTTTCGGTGGAGACAATTATTCTCTTGGTAATATAGCAAACAGATTGTTGGGGTTTTCCCTTAGTTGAGAACAATTTTCCTCGGATATTTTCTAGTGTCTTTTGTGCATGGTTATTCTTCTTGTGATCTTGGTTTATTGCATCTAGTGTATTGTTGTTGTAGTGTTTATGGTTCAAGCTCATGCTATAACAAAAATAAACTACATGTGCTTCAACCCTCATAAAAAAAACAATATGGTATCATAGTAGTGTTATCGAAGAGGACCTATTTCACATAAATGAAGGCAGGTTTTGGAAGTTTGAGGGATGATAAACCCCTACCGTTGGTGTAAGGAAAGGGACAAACCTTCTCTTAAACCTTGTGGTGAAGTTTAAGACTAGCCGCAAGCCTATTATCCTTGGCCAATTTTTTATTAAGGTCTTAAAAGGATACCACAACATGGATAATCCCCTCTAGGGATGCTGCAACTAGAAGGAGCCCTAACAAAATTGTAGATCAGATGTTGTGGCAGATTTGAGGCTATGACAACAAGAAACTTGATTTTTAAGGTGACTTATGAGGCAATTTTCGGAGATCAAAAGGTGTGGTTTGAGGCGATGATTTTAGGCCTGTTCTGAGGCTGATTTTTTGGATAGTAGTGAGGTAGATTTTCAGACCAGGATAAGGTGAATTTTCGAGGGAGGAAGGCCGAGATAGAGGCATGTTCTGTGGCAGTCCTGAGACAAATTATGAAGTCTGATCTAAAGAATCTACAACAATTTTTCTAAAGTCCACTAAGAAAGGTTAAGGACACAAGTTTTAAGGTCTATATGTAGTCCATATTTGGTACAAGTCTACGATATATCTGAAGGCATTTTTAATGCATGTCTGAGGTCTATCCGGAGCTATTTTTCAGAAGTTTTCAGAATTGTTTGGTGAATTTCTGAACTGGTTTTGAGGTCTGTCCTAAAGCATATCATAGGTCAATCATGGGTGTTTTCAAATGAAATTTGTACCCAAGAGAATATTGAGGAGAAGCTAGGGAAAACTTGAGATCTATCTTGGGCACAAGCTTAAGGTTTCCCACAAGAAGTATATCTAAATCTGAGTTTGAAGAAATTTTGAATTTTTTTATGAAAACTTGTTTCAAAAATGATCCTTTACATGACTTTTGAGTGTGTTCTATAAGTGCACCTTATTCAAGATTTAATGGACATCGAGGAGACTAGACTTTCAACTAGTGATGTGCAAGGCTCCCATTATGATCAAGCCCTTGTCATTATGTGTATCATTGTCCTTTGTGGAAGAAAGGAAAGCAACATAATCCACCTCAAAAGAAGTCAAGGAATGCACGCAAGAACAACAAGGAGTTCTTCTCTATATCAGTCTTCTTGGGAAGACCAAAAGAAAAATTGAGCATTATTGTAGACCGAGGTAAGTTTTGTACTACATTCCTTATTTGATTTCGTCATTACTCTGTAGTAGCTTGCATTTTATAATGAAGGGTATTATCCCTGGTATGGGATCCCTCATGACTTGGGCCATTATCTCTGGTACGGGAGTCCAAATTTTCTTGGTTGGTTATTATCCTAGTACAAGAGGCCATTTTGGTTGTTATCCCTATGGGATGCCATATTGGTTATTATCCTAGTATGAGAGGCCAAAGTTATTATTTCATTATTGAAGGGCCATGATCCCTAGTATGGGAACCCATATTTCTCCTTGCTTAATAAATTTCTGTAGAGGTAGTAGAGGACCTGAGAAGGAATGGGATGTCTCTAGGATAACAACACAGGAAATGGAAGATGCCACAATTTCCTCTAGGACAGATGTTTATCCTTCCGACTTCAGAGGGAGTCACTTGACTCAAAGGGAGTCAAACTATTTGAGAAGAAAGAAGAGATAATACCTTCTCCCCCTTCAATAGTTTAGAGGGAGACATTTATTGATCCATTTGATCCCATAGCTCCATTTGATGTTCCCATAGACATTGTAGTAGGCCAGAAGAGGCTTGCATGGGCTCGACATACTCTGTAAGAGGCAGAGGGAGATGTAGCTCCTCTTGGTACATTTAGAGAGAGCAAGAGACCACATATATTTTTGAGCTTTGTTTCAGATATGAGCCACATCATTGATATTGAGCCTTCTTGTCATGGAGAAGTAGCAGGTCAACAGATTTGGAAAGATGCCATGACCGAAGAGTATTAGTCCATCATGAAGAATGATGTGTGGGATATTGTTCTGAGAGTGGAAGGGAAGTCTGTAGTGACTTCCAAGTGGATCTATAAGATTAAAACATGTACCTGATGGAAGTGTCGAGAAATACAAAGTGATATTTGTGGCTAGAGGATTCTCTCATGTGGAGGGAATAGATTATGAGGAGACATTTTCTCCTATTGTCCGAGACACTTCCATCCATACGATTATTGGTCTTTCCACATCCATGAGTTAGAAACTACATCAGATGGATGTGCAGTCAGCCTTTATCAATGGTGAAATTGAGGAAGAAGTTTACATCGAGCAACCAGATGGATTCGTGATACATGAGAAGGAGTATCATGTGTGTATATTGAAGAAAGCTCTGTATGGACTAAAGTAGGAACCTCGTGCATGGTATGAGAATATTGTTGGATACTTGATGAGTTTGGGCTTCAACAAGATTATTGTTGATCCAAACCTATAATACAACATTGTTGGTGACGAGTGCCTAATTTTGGTCCTATATGTTGATGACTTATTCCTCACCGGTTCATAAATCCTGATTGTTGAATGAAAGCGTGCATTGGCTTTTGAATTTGAGATGAAGGACCTTGGTATGATTCCCTAATTCTTGGGATTAGAAGTGTGGTAGAGGACTGATGAGATTCTCACGAGTAAGGGGAAATACACAGTGGAGATATTAAAGAAATTTAGGATGATAGACTGCAGATCCATGCTTACACCAATGGTGATGAATTTGAAGAAAATGGATGAGGCTTCTTCTGATTCAGGCCAGATTGATCCACATATTTACAAAAATATGATTGGATCATTTATGTATCTAGTTAACACTAGACTTGATATATTCTATGCAGTGAACGTACTTAGTCAGTTTATGAGTCAGCCGAGAAAAACACATTGGATAGCAGTGAATCATGTGTTGAGATATTTACGAGGCACAGTGGGTTATGGACTGAGATATGCCTCCGGTGTAGACATGAGATGGCAGGGATATGCTGATGCAGATTGGGAAGGGATCGTAGTGGACTGGAATAGCACCTCATGTTGTTGTTTTACTTTGGGATCTGCCATGGTTTCTTGGTGTAGCAGGAAATAAACTTATGTGGCTTTGAGTACCACAGAAGCAGAGTACATTGAATTATTTGTGGCAGTCTGTGGAGTAGTGTGGCTTCAAAAGCTCCGTGTAGACTTATTTGGACATGAGATGGATCCCACCATTATCCATTGTGATAACCAGAGTTGTGTGAAGCTCTCAGAGAATCATGTGTTTCATGATAAATAGAAACACATCGAGATCAAATACCATTATATCAAAGATATGGTGCAGAGGAAATCAATACATGTGTAGTACCTTTCTACACACGAGTAGGTTGAAGATGTCTTCACCAAATCACTTTCCAGGACGAAGTTTGAGTACTTTTGTGAGACACTTGGCCTGGTGGAGAATTCCTCCCTAGCCGAGAGGGAATGTTGTTGATTGCAACTTCATGAGACATTCTCCAGGTCGATCTCCTATGGACTGAGTTGAGACAATCTGTGAGAAGGCCCATGTGATGGGTGAGTCATACTCCTCTAGAATGAGTTGAGATGATGTGTGTGGTATCTTGTTGTGATCCTCTAGACTGAGTTTAGATGACTTGAGATGGTCTCTTGTCAGACTCCTATGGACTTAGTTGAGTCAACTTGAGATGGCTCTACAAATAGTACTCCTATGGACTTAGTTGAGTTGATCTGTTGAGAGTGACATCCCTATGGTTGATCACAAGTGGAAGTGTCCCTAGTGGCAGAACACTATAGGATGTGTGAGATCCCTTGCTATATTGTCAAAGAGTAAGACTTTGGTAAAAACCTAATTTGTATTGTAAAGGGTACAAGTCAACTCCACCATGTAAAGATAATTAATATTGTGTAAAGATTAATTATATTATTCGGTTGTATAGGTCGGCCCTATTGTGACAATAGACACATCCATTTGATGTGCTAGGTCATGTATAAATAAGAGATAGATCCCCATTTTGGATCATATATCTCATTCACTAAACACATGGTATGAAATTGGAGGACTGAAGTGCACACTCTTTTCTAGGCATTATCCTTCTTGGTCATAGAACACCCTATTGTGTGATAGGGTTTTTTCTTGAGGGCCACCTTTGTTGGCACCTATATTTTCAGTGGAGAGGGTGGTCATCTCTTGGAAATATCGAAAAAGGATTGTTGGGTTTTTCCCTTGGTTGAGAAGGGTTTCCCCAGGATAATTTCTAGTGTCTTTTGTGCATGGTTATTCTTCTTGTGATCTTGGTTTACTGTAGCTAGTGTATTGTTGTTGCAGTGTTTATGGTTCAAGATCATGCTATAACATAAATAAACTATATGTGCTTCATCCATCATAAAAAAATCAATAGTTTGGGAGGTTTTTGTTGATAGTGAACTTGTGAGGACTACTTTGAATGGGGTGACGAAACAATGGGATTTATTTTTTGAGGACATTGTGGCAAGGGAAAATATTCCCAAGTGGGATCGTCTTTGGGATGACTTCATTCAGGAGGAAACTCGAAGAGGATATGTGTAGGGGGGTTCATCCACATGTAATGATGAGGAGAATGTGACACTTGTAGCTAAAGGAAAGAATAAGTCCAAGAAGGGTTCCAAGGATGGGAACAAGTAGAAGGGTGAAGGGAAGAAGGACATGAACAAAGTCAAGTGATTTGCATGTCATAAGTTTGGGCACTATGTTGGAAAATGTCCTAATAAGAAGAAGAAGCAAGTTGCAACTTCAACAAATGTGGAGAAGTTTTCTCATAGGTTCGAGAAGTAGTATTCATTATTGGTGTTTCTTTCCTCTAGAGCATCATCTACCAATATTTGGTACATTGATAGTGGTGCCTCTCACCATATGATAGGTGTTCATGAGTATTTCACATATATTACAGAGATTGGGGATCTTGAGGTGGTTCTTGGAGATGAATTAGTGGTCAAGGAAGTTGGTAGTGGGAAAATATCATTTTAGAGGGAGTCTTTACCTCACATGTTGTTGAGAGATGTCCTATATGTTTCGGTCTTGAAGAAGAACTTGGTGTCAGTTTCCATTATTGAGGATAGGGGATATGAGGTGTTGTTCCATGATGGGAATGTGCTCTTGTATCCTAAGGGATCCAGTGTCACTTCAGCCAAAGTGATTGGGATCCAACATGAGAAGTTGTATAAGCTCATGTTTTATCCAACTAGAGCATTGTTGCATAGTGTCAACAACAATGAGCGTTGTAAGTTATGGCATAGGAGGATGGCCCATTTGCATCATGGGGCTATGTGAATATCGAGAGAGATTGTGATTGGTGTGCTAGAGTTAAATATAGAGCACCATAAGGTGTGAAAGGGGTGTTCTCTTGGGAAGTACACCAAGACTTTTTTTCCAAGAAGTGACAACAAAGTAGCACGTATTCTTGATTTGATTCATTCTGATGTATGTGGTCCTATGTCTTCTATATATTTGAGTATTATGCAATTTTCATTGATGACTTCTCCAAGAAATCTTGGATTTTATTCATGAATACCAAAGGACATATCTTCAATTGGTTCCAAGCGTTGAAATCTCTTATGGAGAACCAATCAGGGAAGAAAATCAAAGTGTTGAGATTGAACAATGGGGGTGAGTATACCTCCAATGAGTTCAATGACTTCTGTGCTAGAGAAGGCATTAAAAGAGAATTGAATGTTCCCTACAAACCATAGAAAAATGGGGTTGTTGAGAGGAACAAAAGGGCCATTGTTGGGGTTGTGAGAGCCATGTTACATGATTAGGGGCTACCACTCTTTCTTGGGGATGAGGCATGCAACACTGCAGTTTATTTGCAGAATAGAAGTCCACACAAAGTATTAGGGGATAAGACTCTTGTAGAGGCTTTCTCTCGAAAGAAGTCTGATGTTGAGCACTTCAATATTTTTGGGTTCCTTACATATTCACATGTCCCTTTTGAGAAGACGAAAAAACTAGAACCAACGATATAGAATGAAATACTTGTTGGGTATAACGAGACTTCAAAGGCTTACCGCATATACATCCCCTCTTTGAGGAAGACAATTGTGCGACAAGATGCGATATTTGAGGAGGATAGAGCCTTTAGGAGGTCAATGGATGTTGAGCAGGGGGAGTAGTAGGCTCCTTAGATTCAGGTGAGTCCTTCACAGAGTACGTTGACACAAAGTTCACGACCACTTGCTTCAGGGACTATAGGTCCACTGGTGAGCAACATCATTGAGTCTAAGCCTTCCACCTTTGAGTAGGCAGTAGGTCAGTAGGTATGGAAGTATGCCATGGTGGAAGATTACAGTTCCACCATGAAGAATGGTGTTTGGGAGGTGGTTCCAAGATCCGAGGGAAAGTTAGTAGTGACTTGCATGTGGCTCTACAAAATCAAGAATGTTGTTGATGGCAGATTTGAGAAGTACAAAGCTTGGTTTGTAGCC
Source organism: Picea glauca (assembly GCA_000966675.3). Classification (NCBI taxonomy): domain Eukaryota; kingdom Viridiplantae; phylum Streptophyta; class Pinopsida; order Pinales; family Pinaceae; genus Picea; species Picea glauca. The sequence continues at coordinate 191,432 of JZKD02S2120819.1, forward strand.
TGAGGGTTATCGTAGGTAGAGGGAGTAGATTATGATGAGATATTCACTTTGGTTTCTATATATACCTCGTTCAGGGCAGTGATATTCATTGTTGCAGAGATGGGTTGGAAGATCCATTAGATGGATGTAAAGACTGCATTTCTGAATGATCTCATACAGGAGGAGGTGTACATAGAGAAAACACAAGGATTTAAGGTGCATGGGAGAGATTCTCATGTGTGCAGACTGAAGAAGGCATTGTATGGATTGAAGTAAGCTCCTAGAGATTGATATTCAAGGATTGATACATACTTGTAGTAGATGGGTTTTGAGAAGAGCGAGGCAGATCCAAAACTTTAATTCATTGTGGTTGGGGAGGATCCTCTCATTCTTATGCTATATGTGGATGATCTCTCCATTACATGGGAAAAGAGACTCAATTTGGTTGCAAAAAGAGACTTTCTTCAATGTTCAAGATAAAATACATTGGACTAATGCACTACTTCTTGGGATTGGAGGTTTGGCAGGAGCCAAGACACATATTTTTGGGATAGGGAAGATATACTGTTTACATTCTAAGGAGATTCCAAATGGAGGATTTTAGGCCCATGTTCACACCCATGATAACCAAATAGAAGAAGCTTCATTATTTTTAATAATATTTGGTTGATCCTATGTTGTATCGTTAGTTGATTGGTTTTTTGATGTATCTGGTCAACACCAGACCATATATTTGTTTTCTCTTAAGCACTCTCAGTCAATTTATGGTGGAGCCTTAGAGAGTGCATTGTGTGGCAGAAAAACATGTGCTCATGTACCATGAGCACCTTAAGGGAATAGTGGATAATGGCTTGAACTATGAGAGAGGGGATGGAGTCAGATTGACTAGCTACACTGACTCAAATTGGGTAGGATGCATCATTGATAAGAAGAGTACCTCAGGTTGTTTCTTTGGATTGGGCTCAATAGTTGTGTCTTGGTTCAGTCGAAAGCAAAGGTCAGCGACTTTAAGTTCTGCAAAGGCTAAGTATATGGAAACCATTCAGGCCAATTGTGTGGCCATATGGCTTCTCAAGTTGTTGGTTGGGATATTTGGTGTGCAGTTGAGGCCCACGGTGATTTACGGTGACAATTAGCGTTGCATAAAAATCTTTGAGAATCCATTTTTTCATGATAGGTCCAAATACATCGAGATTAGATATCAATTCATCTGGGATTATGTTAAGAGAGGGGTAGTTGAGATACAATTTATATCCACTTATGAGTAGGTAGTAGACATCCTCACTAAGTATTTGGGAAGAGACAAGTTTGTACCCTTCAGATACAAGATGGGGGTGGTGAGGAACACTTTCCTGGGTAAGAGAAAGTGTTAAATAATTAAAAATTGCCAAGGAAAAGTGTTCTCACAACTTAGGCGCCTAGGGGTGAGAAAGCGTCCAATGTGGTCCCTAGTGAATTGACTTTATGTCAGATAAAGTTAAATGTGACTTTAGGGAAATTTCATGAAGTGGGTGACTAAAGATACTTTTAATCCCCACCATTGATCTAATTTCATCTCCACTATAAGATCATGTGACTCTTCAACTTCCCCCATTGAGTCGACTTGGGAATTGAGGATACCCTTCATTTGGTATTCTTTATGAGTTTTGGAGAGCGTTGAGAGAGAGAAGTCGAGCTAAGGGGAAGGAGGGAGAACTTGCTGAAAGAGGAATGATTTTCAATGCAAGAGTACAACATGAAAATCGAGGCAAGGTGTTGAACCCCTTTTGTGCTTTCCCCCTCCTTATTATTTTTTCTTGCTTCTTTCATTACCTCTTCTTTTCCCCCTTTTATACTTTCCCTTTTTCTGTTTTCTTTTTCTCCCTTCTTTTTCCCTTTCTTGGTACTACCATACTTAGTCGATTTTCACGTTCACGGAATTTCAGACTCTCACACTTCCATTATCTTCCGTTCACCCATATACAAGTTTTCCCAACACTTAGAATTTTTTTGCGTCTCATACTTTTGAAATTTCAGACTTTTAGACCTGACGATCTACATGATGCACCTCCACTCTCTCCACTGTCCACCCGATACTTTCCAATACTTAGCCATTTCATTCACAAGATTTCAGACTTGCCGACCTTCAAACTTGTGTATCTGCCTTTTCATACTAGTCACCAATCCCGATTCTCCACCATTACTTGTCCCTTCACATTTTTCAATGTCACATTTATTGTTATCCCTACGAACCCAACTTCCAAATTTATTGTTGAAGTGGCCATTAATTAATGATGCTATTACCGAGGTTATTAATAGTTATTTTGAGTTAATGTTTCTATAAAAAGAAATCTAACTCAAGTTCATTTTACCGTGCAAGTTGATATTTCAAGAAAAGTTGGCAAGCTTCGTTGGGACAACTATCAGAAAACAATTGTTCTGTGGGGATAATTTGAACCTCTTTTCTAGGGAAGATCAGAGCTATCATTAGTCCCACTCCTACTGGTATTATTCAAAATTTTTGGATAGAGAAGACAACAAAGTGTGGACCTCAAGAATAGTTCTCACGAGATGTGTTCCAGAAGTCTTTGAATGCAAGGATATTGTCACCTGGTGTGTTGATAAGCTTATTCAAAATAAAAGAGTCATTGCATTGCAGAATAATTTTCCTATCTCAATGATGCATTCAATATTTAGAGAAATTTTGAAATTGCCAGAGCCGAACATGGTCTATAAAGGGGATGAATCTAGAAATATCTTAAAAAGAAAGAATAATGGAATAGAGATTCTTCAAGAATATTTGCATGACCCTGTGTCAATGCTTGGAGACATATCCAGAATATAGGTAAGTTCTTTAAAGAATCCTTATAAATAATTTTCATGGTTATTTAATCGAATTGTTGGCCAAGACTCTACATAGACAATTCCTCGACTAGCATTATATATATTGCATTTTGTGTTTCATGAAAACGCTATCTTTGACTAGGGAAAGATAATTTCGAATGAAATCACTACACAATTGAATAATTTTAAGTTTGATAAAAGGTTTTATATGTCGTCCTATTTGATACTTTATATCACATATTGTCATACTTTTGAGGGTTTAATAATATCCTAGAGAATCAAAATAAAGGTGGACCTTGTGACCATGTGGTACCAAGCTCTATGGAGACACAGATTCATGTTATAAAAACATGATCGTGGAGAAATAAAATAAAAGAAATGCTAAATTAAACACAGAGGATACACAATACAATAGAGACATAGATATAAGTGGTTCACTCAGTGTGGGCTACGCCCACCAGAGATATTTCCAGGTCCTTATTTTATTATTATCCAAAAAATCAAGGGATACAACCTACAACAAACCCGTTGTAACTTCCTCTTCTTTCTCTCACAGTATCCTCACTCATAATACAATATTCACAATGATCCATAGCCGCAATACATTTCCCTCATAAAAGAGGGTTGCTTTCTAGGGAAAAAAACCCTAACATAACTTCTACCGTCAGATCTGCGACCTTATAATGAATGGTCTAGATTTACTATGAAATTACAATATACATTTACAAGGCAATTTTTCCTTCGGGAGATTCACCCTTGAACCTCCACAGGGGGGGTAACCCCCTTACACTCCCCCATGTGGAGGAGTGTACATTCTTCCGGGGTGTAAAGTTGTCATGGGGTATAAACATGGGTGAAAGAAAATACCTCTGAATCAGGAAGATAATCAGGCTCCACAACCAACAATCTGCCACTTGGAGATTGATCTCAATAACTCCATCGTCATTGTATTTGTTGGAATGTAACACCCATGTTTCCCCCAGCTTGTAATTAATCATAAAATATGATTACCAAGCTAAGGAATGTGGATAGTGTAAATGTATTATTGTTTGAGTTGCTAATAACTGACTGTGGGGGTGAAGCCTTGAAAGTACTAGCCATGATATTACTAGAGGGAACAATGTGAAAACTATAAGAGAGGGTTCATTATATAAAATAACCCCAAATTTCCCTTGATGGGGATAATAAATCTCCTTTGGATCCCAAGGAGAGAAAACAACTAATGATGAAAGGACCAGTGGTTGAATTATCAACCACTCCCATGAATGGGAGCATGGTATAACTACAAAATGTCAGCTCAAAGTACCATTGGGTATGACAGACCAAGATGACATGAGTTCCCTTTTGACAGAAGGAACAGGGTGGGACGAGAACCATCCTGGGGAAAATATATGATAAAATTTGGTAAGGAGAATGCACAGAGCTCTCCAGCAGATGATGAAAATAAGGTTGCGAGCTTGATGCTAAGGGAGCATCTGATAAACCTTGCCCCAGGGCCACAAAAGAGGAGAAAAATCTCTGAGAGTATGAAGAGAAAATGACTCAAACGCGAGCTTGATGCTGAGGAAGCATCTGTTAAGCCTCACAAGGATACTGTGACAGAGAGAAGGTCACTGAGATATGGCATAGTTCATGGCCTGGCATGGGGGTGGCCAGAGTGCTAAGAATGAATGCGTCTGAGCCTATGGTTGGGAGGAAAGGCACACACCCACAGTCATTTAGATGGCTGCAACTTGTAATAGATAAGTATTCTCCTACCCTGTGTAATTGAGCTATAACTGCGTAATGAAATTTGATATACTATGAACATTTTCAAAGATATTCATGTTTGATTAATGATTTATATTGTACCCCTTTTGTGTCTGCTTGATTTTGTAATTAGTCAAGTAGGAAATTATATGAATTGGACGTGTTTTGATACTCATAAATGCTTGCGTCCTATGGTGGCTTAAGCCAGAGCCAAAAACTGCGAGTTCGTCGACCATGGGCATAGTTTCATGTATGCATGTCAACCCTCCTAGTTTTTCTGATCCCCTTGGAGGATGGGGTTTGTTAAGCTCAAGAGAGGTAGTGTAGATATGCACAGGCTCTTTGCAAGGCAAGCAAAGACTGAGAACCACTTAAGTTCTAGACTTGATGAAGGAGCGCAAGAGTTGTGTAGAAGACCCTTCTAAGTGTTAAGTTTAGGAGAAAGAGTGCAACACTCTTAAATCATTCATAACTGATGAAGCTCAGGAAGGATAGCAAGATTCAAGTATCGAAAGGGAATATCCTTTTGTTTGGAAGAAGAATGAATGAGGCCTTTTGGGAGGATCCAAGGTCTGTCGCGACCACTAGATTGGAAGAAGGAGCACAAGCGTTAATGCCTTGACCCCTTTAGTCTTCACAAGATAGACGAATGCTGGTAATCATCATGAAGGGGATGGATCTTACGAAACCCAAAATCATGATGTGATCTAGACCATAGATCCAAGGATCTATCGAGACCCACCTTGACCGTTGGATCTGTGAGTGCGGAGTTTGCGTGACGGGAGAATCTCACATTGGTGCGATTAAACTTCCGAAACCCAAAGTTGTGATGTGATATGGACCATTGGATCAAGGAAGGTCATGGACCATTGATCTGACGTGAGAAAATTAACACAAGGAGTATGTGGGAATTCAAAATTCCCTAAGGACCAAGCTCAAAAGAGACTAACGCTTTTCAGAAGTGTAGATGAGGTCCAAGAGGCGAACTTCTTTGAAGTTTGTAATCTCAAGAGGGAAGTGAAAGTCAAGACCCATACATCAGGGCTCAAAGGAAGTAAATTGAAGGTCGAGACCTTCGAAACATCTAAAATCTTTCAAGTCAGGGAAGAAAGTGAAAGCTTATGAGGAGGAGCAACAGTGACCGTTGGATCGAGCACTATGAAAGATCTGGACCGTTGGGATCCACATCCAGAAAATTAGAAGAGCGTGCAGGAGGAGATCATATCTGGGCCATTAGATTTGAGCGTGAGGACCAATAGTTGTTGGATCCCAAGAAAAGTGCATGAGGCCTAACCCTTTGAAAGTACACAAGAGAGTGGAATTGTGAAGTCTCGAAGTTTCAAAGTCAATCAGAACCGTCCAACGCCAGGGTTGGTATGTGGCATAAGATCCACAACTTCAAAGGTTTGTGGACAAGGAGGAGGACAAACAGTCGAATTAAATCCTGGTCCTTTATCACCAGGGGGATACGTGTCAGGAGATCGTGTATTTTGGGTAAAATCACTCTAGATAAATGGGTGCATAAGAGTTGAAACTCCCGAAGCCCGGAGAGCTGGAGAGACGAAGCGCTGAAGTGTCGAAGCACCGAAGGGCCGAAGAGATGAAGAGATGAAGGTCTCTAGACCGTTAGATCCAAAGAGACACATGGTGATAGATCACAAGCTTAAGGTAAATTACATTGGATTTTTAGTTGAAAGTTGAGAATTGGGATTCCCAAACCCTGAAGACCCGAAGTGAATCTAGACCACCATATCCAGAGGGACGTGTGGCGACGAATCGTGGAATCTGGAGAAATATGTTTGAGAGTTTTCAATTGATATTTGAGACTCCCGAAGTCTGGAGAGATGAAGCAAATCTCAATCAACCGATCATCCGAAGTAGATCTCAGTCGTCAGATCGTCTGAAGTAAATATCAAGTGTCGGATTGTCCAAGGTGAATTTGGACCATCTGATCCAGAAGAGATGTGGCATAAATATATGGACTCCAGGTAAAGTCCCGAAGTAATTCATAGCCACTAGATTAAAGGGGATGTGGAATAAATCATGGATTTCAGGTAAAGACCTGAAGTAACGATCAACCGTCTGATTTGAGAGGACACACGACAGTAATCCACATACGTCGAGGGGAAGTGAAAGTTGAGGACTGAGAAATCCGAAGTCCGAAGACATGAAGGGATTGCAGCCATTGATTTGAGAGGGATATGCATCAGTGGATTAATAATTCTGGATAAAATCTATTGGGGAAAAACGAGAGTTGAGATCTCATATTTCCGAAGTCTGGAAATCCGAAGCGACGAGAGTCGTCGATGTGAAGGTGGACACGCGGTGCTAGATCTATAACTCTAAAAGAAAAGAGAGGAGGAAAAGGTCTGAGGACTCGGAAAATATCTCGATCATTAATTGAGGAGGGAGCTAAAGGACCGTTGATTTGGTTGAGGATGCCAAAGTCCCGAAGTGGGAGCATAACCGTCGATTGAGGAGGACGCGCAATATATGATCTGTCATTTCAAAGAAATCTCTCCGGAAGAAATGAGAGTTTGAGAATTGAAACTTCCGAAGGTCAGAATCATAGAGGAAATAATAGCTGCACATATTTAGTGAAAGGTGTCAGTAGATCCTCCACTCCAGAAGATTGACTTATGGAAGAAATGAAAGTTTGAGACTTGAGAATTTCGAAGTTTGGAATTCCAAAACAAATCACAGTCGTTGATTTGAAAGAGGTCAGATATGATCCACAACTTTGAAAGGTATAGATTTGAGCCATCATTTCAGAGGCACCGTCAATATCATGAGATCGACAGTCCCATAGCATTATGGGGATCAGATATGTGCAAACTTTAAAAAGTTGAGGGTGGACCGTAATCCAAACCATAGTTTTGAAGAAAGGACACGTGGAGGCTCAAGGGGAATTGCAGGGTGAAAAGTAGTTTGGTTTCAGACCATCCTTGGCCATGACCACAATCGCGTGGTTATGTAAGGCCATCGCTCAAGGTCATTTCAAGGAATGGGATTATTAGAAAAGGAGCTAGCATGCAGACTCTGAGATTTCACAGGCGCGAAGAGGAGGGTTGCCGATACCTTTAGACCTGCACCAGGAAGTCGAAAGGGTCTACGTCTAATTACAGAACGAGAACATCGAGGTATCAAAGAGTCGTTTGGCTCCATAATCAGAGATCCTTGACTAGGAGGTTGGACTGGTTCCCCGACCTTCCAAATTAGAAAGCATGGATGGAGAATCTGTCCTTTAAGAAAAGAAAAAAATTGTATGCCTTGTCGTGGGTGTGTTACAAATTGGTATCAGCGCTAGGTTACAACACTTGGCCTGCTTGGGCTCATGTATGAGTCACGTAAGGAGGTATTGTTATCTGCATTTACTCCTTGGGGAGAAGGACTACAGATTGAACCTGTGATTTTGGGAATTCTTGTTGAATTTCAGCAGAAGAATTTCTTTAGCCCTTTGTCAAAGTGATAACTACTCTTACCAATTAACATTTATAATAAGACTTGAATGTGGGTAGCTGAAAGTGGCATGGTTCTATCAAGGGTAGATGAAGCCCGAAGGATGAATGATCTGGTGTTCGTAACACTACTTCTAAGCATGGGTGGTTGGAACTTCAGGCACTGATGGTGGTAGATTATATAATGGTTAATACCTTTGTGGGATTAACAGAATCTGATAGGATTAGGTAGGATCCCTGACAGTTATAGTTACTTCTCTATAGTAAAATCAGAGTATATACCTCCTCATGACCATAGAAAAGTGAGATGGGTAAAATCCTTTGGACGTTAAGGCAAGAAGGTTTTCTTTCTAGACATTGTCGCATAAATAGGAAAGTGACCCTGGTTGGTTATTGCCTTGAGAAAAGGAAACATCAATACGAGATATGACTGTGAGGTTAGTCCTGTAAGTGACTGAAATCTCAAACTAAAGGACACTAATGATGAAATTAAACTATCAAGTGAATGCATGAGGTAAAAAGGTGCAAGATATGCACCTACTTATACACGAATGTGTATACATGATCATAAGGATGATTGGAATATCCTTGGGAAAAGGATATAGAATCCAGATATGTCCATGTGTGTGAATGACATGGAAAAAGTGCAAGCAATAAGCTAGCATGATGAATACTTATATGTTTTTAATCATGCTTGAGTACATGGGTTAATGCATTGTGGAGCTTCCTAATATGAAGCCTTATATTAATACCAGTTGGGTATGAATGATATTAAACATGCAAGTGATGAACAGGTATGATGTAAGTTAACAAAACCATAATATGTATGGATACATAATTTGGATGCATGACAAAGATGTTTGTTTATATTCCTTATGGAGTAGTTGGTAAATAGTTGAAGCTAACTCAAGGTTGAGGCCATCACAGGTGGTGATGGATATGCAATAAGGAATTTGCATGCTGAGGGAGTTCCCTATGGAGGAACTGTGTGAAGACTTTTTCAGGGGGGACAGAGTCACAACCTTAATAATTGCTGAGAATTAAGCAATGAGCTACAAGCTTATATATATATATCCTGGATTACATTTTGAAAACATCACGTAATGAATAGAAGACTAATGAATGAATAAATGAGTATATTTGATTGAATAGGCTTGTTTGAATCCATGTTAAGAAAAGGAAATGAGGCCTTTAGAGATAACTCAGCTGGGATGAAAAGTCCCAGGCAGTGTATAAAGAATTGGAAGAAGGGGAGAGCACCTAACTCCTTTCTTGCTATGCGTTATGTTTCCTCTAGAATGAGGAAGCTCGTATGCTAATGAAAGTAAACAGGCTTTGACACCATAGTGATAAGGATTGTATTGCTGAAGATACAATCAAAATATGTTTGTGTTGCACTTGTGGAAACATTTGAGGATAATGTGATGAAGTGCATAAATATATGCTAAGACATTTTGAAGATGTTTTATGAATTGGAATGTTATGATACATGCATTTGGTTTAATATTACAACTAATGTAATTGTGACTATGATGATGCATGCTATGTATATAAATGAATTGAAGCTACTGAGGAAGACAATTGCCAATGATGGGAAACCTAAAGCAGAGGATGACCAGGAGAAGGATGTGGTTGAAAGATTGTTGACAGGGTTGTAAAAGTCCCCATAAAGTACTGCTGATGAGGTAAAAATCAGAAAGAGGGTACTAGCAACCAAGAACCGGTATAAATATATTCGTTCCTATGTGGCACAAGGTATGAAACGATTTGGTAAGAACCCCTTCTGAAATATTTTATTGTCCTAGTGTTATGAATGAACTTTTGAAAGGTAGTTGTATTCCTGGGATACCCAAGTAAGGTATGATTCAGGAAGGAGAACTTGAATGATGGAGGTATGAACCTCTAGTATTAAGCTCTTTTTGTAACCCTTGGAAGAATTCATGAACTGATATGTCATGAATGAATTGACCAATGAAGGAATGCTTAAAGGCATTCATATGAAAATTTTGAGTTCATGTGTATTGATTTGGGATTGTGATCGGCCTATAGCAGGCAGTATGTTCCTGCTGTAAGAATGAAAGAAAATGAATAAGCCACATGAGGAAAAGTTTGGTTAAATTCCAACACACCATGGCCAAGAATCGATCATAAAGTGTGACGAACTTGAAAACAATGCAAGAGTGCATTTGGTATGAATGTTTCCATGAATAATTGGCACATTTGTTAAAATCCTTTGAAATGTTAAATTTCATTTTGAAAGGTTTGGTATGTTGAAATGAGGCATAGGCAAGGAATGAGATTCCCTTGTTATGTTTGTATAGATGTGATGAACTGTTAGTATGCATGGTTTTGAATATAGATATATATACATGGATGCATGAGAGACTAACAGTTTGTTTGGCTATGTAAAGAATGAATTGCAGGGAGGAAATGGGTCTTGGATATGGCAGTATTGTAAGCCCATAAGGAAGACCAATTGCCTACTGAGCCAAACTGCAAGGATTGGTATTTACTTTTTGAGAAAGTGAATTTGATTGTTAGTATGCACAATTCTGAAATTGTTTGCGATGACATTGTAAAGGTGCAATCAAAATGTATGTGCATGGAAAAGATAACAATTTGTTTGGTTGATTGAAGTTGAAAGTGCAGGTAGCAAAGAGGTCTTGGATATGGCAGTGTTGTAAGCCCATAAGGAATACCAATTTCTTGTTGAGCCAAACCACTATGGGAAGGAAAATCCCATAATTATGAATTGGGTTCCTGTGCGAAACAAATATAGAAATAAAATGTGGAATTGGAAATCTGTAGGTGACAGATTTACAATAAAATTTTGAATTTAAACATTTATGATGTCTCATGAATTTCTGTATACCTATGATACAAGTGAAAGGGAAAGATTTGCAAAGAAGTGCAGAGACGAGAAACTGAGCTCTCGGGTTCGAGGGAGAACTGTGAGAAAGAGTATAATCCGATCGCATCGAATAGAGACTAACTCGGGAGAAGGAGAGTAACCTTCGTCCCTATCTATGATTGATTTGAGAGAAGGAGAGTAACCTTCATCCCTAACTATTTTTGTGCCAGGAGAAGGAGAGTAATTTTCGTCCCTATATATTATAGTACTGGGAGAAGGAGAGTAACATTCATCCCTATCTATTACGGTACCAAGAGAAGGAGAGTAACCTTAGTCACTATCTACTATGGTACTAGGAGAAAGAGAGTAAACTTCATCCCTAACTTTAGCTGAGTCAGAAGACTGTCAAGCTGTAAAAGCATGAAAAATGGCTATTGCTGAGCCATGAGAACCCCATGGTAAGCCATGATCACCTAGAATATGTTGTGTTGAGGTAACACAAGCCAGAGGGATGCCTCAACAGAGAAAGTATGAGGGACTCCTTGACTGTAAGACTCAATAGAGTCTCTGGAATTCTTTCTGTGGGAGAAAAACTTGGCAAAGCAAGATGGATCACTCGAGGGACTGTATAACATTGAAGGGGATTCCTAAGCCTAAGTTTGGAGGGTGAGTGACCGCAAGGAAGAGGAGACCTTAATAGTTCTTGTAAACTATTGATTGGGACCATGCACACGATGGGTAGTTCTTCTTGTGCGAGAAAACCTTGGCAAGGAAAGATGGATCACCCGAGGGACTGTATAATAGAGAAGGGGATGCCTGAGCTTGGGCCTTGATCCGGATTATTTTCGGCACAAAATGAGAGTGGAGATATAACACATAAATATTCAGAGATATTGCGAGAGAGACAACAATATAACAGAGATATAGCAAAAATAAAACAAGAGTCATAGATATACAGTAATACACGATTTCTATTAATGAAATAAATGTACAGAGACTGTAAAATACAGAGTGAAAGACTCGCTAGAATGGTGGCAGCTTATCTCTGAGAAGA
>JZKD02S2120819.1:215108-227163 GCA_000966675.3 Picea glauca
TTATCACACATTCTAAACCCCCCCACCCCCCTCCATTAAAGGCAGAATGGATGGGGGGGTTCCAGAATCCAATATTGATTGTAGATCTGTGCGCTTGAACCTGAGCCGTCTATATGCGTGCGGGTCTTATTAGCAATTCCGAACCCCCCCCTACGTTAAAGATAGGACGGTCGGGGGGGTCCAGGAAGATTTGTTCACCGTAGATCTGGTTGCAATCATCCGGACCATTGATATATGAATGGAGCATAATTGGGGGCGCGGAAAATACATGCGCTAAGAAACTTAGGGTAAGTGCATTTCATGGGTTTTTTCCCAAGGCTTTTTATGTCTACCCCACCAAGGGGTTAGTCCAACAACCTTTAGGTATCCAAATCATGGTGTAACATTTATCATCAAGATGGTTTTATTGAAGCAAAGACACTAGCCTATATTCTAACCTAGTTTTCTATGACAATTAACCTAGATTAAACTGTTGGGTTAAGAATTTACTCTACCCTGGGGCTATCTGACCAAGATTAGATAGTCTGGCTAGATTTATTCACTAATCTAACCTAGACACTTTGTCTAAGATTAAATGGTTTAGCCAAACTTATTCACTAACCTTATCAACACCAATTTAAAGAGAACTTGGCCATGCTTGAAAGGTATGGACCAAGTTACTATTATTGCATGGGGCTTTTATTGAAATTATTTTATGCCCTCTTTTCTTTTTCTTTTTCTTTTCTTTTCTTTCTTCTTTTCTTTCTTTTTCCTTTTCAAATTATTTGTAGAGTGAAAAATCATTTGTCAACAAGAACCCTAGAGATAGATAATATTCCAGTCACCAGTTGATCCTATAACTTATAGGGTGATAACAACGGCTCCACCGGAGGATGGTACTTTCCCTGTGAAGTGCCAAGAATCCTGGTCCTTGACGTTCTGAGAATTCCTCCCTAGTCGCCTTTGTTGTTTGATTGGTTTTATTCTCAAAAAATGGAAGAACAATGGTCAGCGGCTTAGGGCCTTCTCTTCGGAATTCAACCAACTGACTAATGCTATTCACTCAAAAAATGCAGGGGAAAAATAAAGATGGTATGTACAATGGAGAGTGAAACCTTGAGTCTCTATTGAGGTGGAAAATAATGCTTCAACATTCTGCCATTCACAGGTCCTCCTGGTAGATCTGTCCCATCAACGTTGTTTAACAAGAAAGTGTTGTTTCCTCTGAATGCTTGAATAATGAATGGTCCCTTCCACAGACTGTCGAATTTGTCGTGCTTTCCCTTGTCTTCATTTATGGCGTCCCATCTCAGCACCAAATCTCCTAGCTCAAAATCATCTTCCTTGGTTCTTTTGTCCAAAATCTTCTTAATGCTTTCTTGGACTACCTGAGTCTTGTTGAATACTTCTTCCCTAGACTGCTGCAAATGGATCATCTGGTTGATCCTTCTCTATGAGTCATTTGGCTCGGCTTGTACATCTTGAAACAGTTTCATGAAAGGGACTCATAGGGAAGTGGGGAAAACTTCTTATGTTCCATAGACCAGCTGATATTATGACATACCGATTGACCTTTTAGTGGTCAATCTGTCAGCCCATAATGCGAACACCAACTTGTTATGCCACGATTTCTTGTTTTCCTGCAACGTTTTCTTGATGATGTTTACGAGGGTTTTGTTTGAAGATTTTGCCAGCCCATTCCCCTGAGGGTAGTAAGTTGTGGAATGTCCCAAACCAATGTGGTACTCATTGTAGAAATCTATGAGTTTCTTCGATCGAAAAGCAGTTGTATTATCAGTTATAATCTTTCTAGGACATCCAAAGTGAGACAAAATATTATTTTCAAGGAATTTGATAATAACAGAATCAATGGCTTGCTTGCTTGGTACTGCTTCAATCCATTTTGTAAAATAATCTGTGGCAGTAAGAATCCACCTGTGCTGGCCTGAAGAAGGGGGGTGTATTTCTCCAATGAAGTCCAATTCCCATTGCTAGAAAGGGGCTTCAACTGAGATCGGTTTCAGGGGGAGAGGAAGGAGTTTCCTTTTGCCTTCAAACAACTCACATTGATGACATGAAGTCACTGTATGATGTACGTCATCGAATAGGGTGGGCCAATAAAATCCAGCTCTGAGGATTTTATTGGCTGTGACCTTCCAGTTTAGATGGCCACCACATTCTCCTACATGAAATTCTTGTAGCACTTTGTCAGCTTCATCTTTCAATAAAAAATTTAACAGAATACCTCCAAGATCTTTGCAATACAGATTGCCTTCTAGAATGCAGAATTTCAATGCTTTCAACTTCAAAAATCTAGCTTTAGTCTTAGTCAAACCTGGGGGAGCTTGTAAATTATACAGAACAAATATAAGGTCTGCGTACCATGAAGAGTTGAGAGATACCTCTCTCACGCTTGGAGTCGCCATCTCGCCCTGTTCATCTACTGCAGCTAAAAAATTAATGTCAAGAGCATGGAAATGATTCAACCATTAATTTAGCTAGGCCTTGACCCTTAATTAGTTTTGTAGGCTTCATCTCTATGTCATATTCTAAAATGACAGCAATTCATTTTTCTCTTCTTCCATCCGGATTGTCCTGGGTTAAAACGTCTTTTACTACCACATTCAGAACATATGCAATGGTGTGAGAATGGATAATGTATACTCTAAAATCTTTTATGGCTTTTACCAAGGCAAAAGCTTGTTTCTCCATTATCTTGTAATTCAAAGTAGCATCTCTTAACGCTTTACTGAAGAAAGCTATGGGATTTTCATACCCTTCGCTGTTCTTTTGTAGTAATACCGCTGCAATGGTATTTTTGGAAGTGAAAGAAAAAAGATAGAAATCCTTGGTAAAATCAGGACTAATCAAGATGGGGGCCTGTGTGAGTGCTCGCTTGACTTGTTCGAAAGACTGCTTGGACTCGGTGTCCCATTTTATTTTTACGTCCTTTTTTAACATATTTGTAATGTTTCTGAGGAGCTAAGCCAGATTGGGTATGAATCTTCGTAGAAAATTTATTTTTCCGATAAAGGACTGCAATTCTTTGATGTTTCTTGGGTGTTCTAATTTTGTATGGCCTCGATTCTGCTGGGGTCTATTTTGATTCCGTCCTTGGAGATTATGTGCCCTAGCAGTTTTCCTTCCTCCAGTCTGAAAAGGCTTTTCTTAGAATTTAAAGAAATGCCAAACCTCCTTCATTTCTCAAAGACTCGTCTGAGATGTCTCAGGTGCTCATCATCAGATTGGGAAAACACAGTTACATCATCCAAATAGATGACGATAAATTTACCTAACTCTTCCACAAAGGCGATGTCCATCTTTCTCTGGAAAGTAGCTCCAACATTCATAAAACCAAAAGGCATTTTCACATACATGAAAGTTCCCCATGGTGTAGTGAAAGTGGTTTTGTCTTGGTCATCTGGGTGGACAAGGACCTGATTATAACCTGAGAACCCATCCAGAAAAGAGATTCGACTGGATCCAACTACCCTTTGTAGTATATGGTCCATTTTTGGCAAGGGGTAATTGTCCTTGAGGGAGAACTTATTCATATTTTAGAAATCAATGCAAAGCCTGATTTCCCTAGATTTCTTACGTGTTCGGACCAAATTGGAGACCCATTTGGAAAAAACGTAACGAGACTATGATTTTTGCATCGTACATTTTTTTGATTTCCTTTTCTATCATAGGGAGTAACTTGGGATTTATTCTCCTAAGTTTCTGTCTGAACGGTTTTTGGTCTTCTTTTATTGGAATCCTATGTTGTATGATGCTGGTATCATAAGCTTTCAAATCCTCATAACCCCAGGCAAAGACATCTGAATATTCTTTGAACAACTCAATGTATTTGAGTTTTTTCTCAAGGGGTAATGATTTCGACAATTTGACCATCCTGGGTTTTCCTTCCATCCCTATATTACAATCTTCTACTTCTTGTCCACTGGCTTCAATTTTTGGTTTTTTGGATACATCGTTAGAATGAAACAAGTCCTCTAAAGGGACTAGAACCCTAGGTAAAACATTACTTTTCAAATGCAGAATATCAGTCTCCATCTCATCATTGCCTAATTCTCCTGAATCTACGCTATTTACATTATCATTTTCAAAATCAGATCTATTTATATTTTTATCTTCGTTCTCTAAATCTATATTTGTACATTCAAAATCATTTTTACACTGTAGAAAGTCTTCGATTTGATCATCGTTGCCAAACAATTGCCAGTACCTAATACTGTCGGGAACGGTTGGTCTGCACTTTACCTCTACTGTATATGGGCGAGTCGAGCGAAAAGGAATCTTACATGTGGCTGCTGACGTAGCCAATCCGTCTGCCAAAATGTTTTGTCCCCTCAGCATTACCTGCAAATCAACTTTAGTGAAACATCTCAAGGCATCAAGGACAACATTCCTATAAGCTCTAAGACGAGGATGTTTCACAGCATACTCACCTTTAATTTGCACTATTATCAACTCAGAATCACCTGTTACTATAATCTGTTTGGCACCAACTCTTTTCAAAAGCTTCAGACCGAGCATCAAGGCTTCATACTCGGCGATATTGTTAGTGCATTGGAAATTTAATTTGTGAGAATGGTTTTCTGAATATCTGGTTCTGTGATTATGCAGCCAAACTCCCGCTCCGGCTCCTTCTTTGCTTACTGCTCCATCAAAATCCATGCTCCAGAAATTTGCTGGCAATTCTTCAGTTATCACGTTTTTCTTTCTTTCTACCTCAATGATTTCTTGGCCTTCATCCGAACCAAATGTATCTTCTTCCAGTTGAGTGACATGTTCCTCCATGTCACCATCGTTACATAGGATAAAATAATCCAAGTCAGAATGCGTGGAGTAAAGAGGATAGTTGTGTGGTTTTTCTTGGCTACTGACCATGTATTTCATCAATGTTTCTTTGTATAGACTTCTTTGTTGCCTGAAAATTGGGATAGTGGCATATGACATATCTAGCTGCAGGGTACCTCTCAACTTAGTCCCCCAAGACTGAGATAGCAACATTCCATATTTCAGGGGAATGTCTGCGACCACCTCATCCATGACCATGCTCTTTGCAGGAATATGAACCAAGGTGATACATAGGTCCTTGATCAAACCAATACATATAACTTTACTAGAGTCGAATGAGTGTAAATCCTTGTAGGGTCTGGTGACCTCCAGTCCCAGTTTCTCCATCACTTCTTTAGGCATCAGATTGTGGGAACCACCAGAATCCAGCATAGCATTATGCAAGATCAGGTCATGTATATTTAGACTGATGTAAAAAGGAGTGACATCACCATTATCGTCTCGGCCATCTACTTCAGGTCCGAACATAAGTTCAGGTTGATCATCTGTAAGGTTCAAAGTGTCTGAATGATTTGATGATCCAATGGTTAAGGCTTTCGTACCTATATCAGATTCAATGGTCAGTGCTTTAATCACTTGTGAACGATAAGCGTCTTTGTTCATCAACTCGGAAAGTGGAATGGGAATTCTTACTTTGGTTAATTCCCCTTCGAGGCTGAAAGGTGTAGGGACTCTGCTTTGGCTTATCAATTCTGGTTTGTCTACCACATTCTTCTGGTCAGAAGTACTTGGTTGATTAATTGATGAAACCTCAGGTTGTGATGATCTCTTTAGAATAGTAAGGTTTCTTTTCGTGGGAACTTCGACAGTACTCTTCTCAGGAATATTCTCGGCAGATGGCTCAAAGGCTTTCTTGGTTTCGACTATCTTCTTCATTTCAATTGTCTTTTTTGAGGAACTCCCTTCTGTCTTTTTGCTTCACAGATTGTACTGCCGGTGTACTTCCAAAATGGAATTTTTGAATGCCTGCTGTTCAACATCTTTAGCTTCTTCACTTACTTTTGTTTGATTGAGAAGAAAAAGTTCTTTCTCTTCTTGGGTAAGGAAAATGGCTTCATTATCGTGAATGCCCATGAGATTTATGTGAGTATCCTCTAGTTCCTCAATTACTTCCTCTCCTTCATCAGTGTAATTTTCTTGTAGGGGAGGTCTGATCTGTTGGTTCAGACCTCTCTTCTCTCTTTGATCCCTAGGATCTCTCTGTCTGATTTGAGGAGAGTTTCTCCTGAAGTTAGGATTTCGAACTTGAGGAGCTGGGGGGTTTTCTCTCGGAGGATTTCTTTCTGACACAGTAAGTCTTTCCATCATTCTTTCCATTGCTCTGGCCAAGGAATCCAATTTGGAATCGGAAGTTGATGTGGAAGGTTCCTCTTTAATTGTAACTCTCCTTTCTGACCTCTTTCGTGCCCTTTTTGCCAACAAATTGGCCTCCACACTTATTGCGCTTTTCTGCATGTCTTCCAGGGTGGTAGAATTTATTTCCCTTAGTTGGTATGACATATCGGCGTCAAAACCATCAGGGAATTTTATCAATGCCAAACCCTGTGGAGGTTTGATTTCTGCTGGGATTGTGTTGTACAGGTTATTGAAACGAGTGCAGTAATCTTGTACTGTCTCACCTTGTTTTCTTCTAATATTTTTGTATTCTGACAATATTTGGAGAGGGTTTTTCTTTACCTCCCATCTGTCTAGAAAACTCCTTTGAAATGTAGTAAGGTCAAGTATTGAGGTGGCACACAAACCTTTATACCATTTCTTAACATCACCTGTCAAATTTTGGTCAAACAATCTCATTTGAACATCAACCTCATCTACTTCATGCAAGTCAAAATAATCATTCATTTTATCAACGTGTTGTTGGGTGTTGAAGGGTCCTATTCCATCGAACCGTGGGAGTCTCATTTGATAGTCTTGGGGCATGGCATGAAGAGGCGCAACCAACACCAATGGAGCATATCTGGATGCCATGATAGGTGGAGAAGGTGGGATAGCAAACTGGATGATAGGCGAGGTAGCGAATGAAGACGAGGACAAAGAGGGATTGGCTAGCACCAAGGGAGTGGTTTGCGGTTTAACAGTGGGGGATAGAATTTCAGGAGTCCAGGGTTGCAAAATGGTTGGGTCGAAAATAATTTCAGTCACAAAACTGTCGGATCTTGTCCTAACCAGGCTTTGTTCAGAAAAGGTGTCAAAGTCAGGATTTTGAAAGGTAACGAGCTCCCTTGAACAGGAAAAGGACTTATGAAAGGGAGTATGACTTACTAAACCTTTAGCTACGGTCTTTTTCTTGAGCAACTGTTCTAGGTTATCTGTTAATATCGTAGGTTCTGGGTCTGGATGAGATCGAGTATAAACTTTCTTAGGAGCCAGATTTCTTTTTAGATTTTTATATATATACTTTTTAGTTTTACGAGTCTGAAAATAATATGTACAAATTTTAATCAACCTCTAAACATTACTTTCTTCTCAAATTTGCAATATTTCAGGAACAAACTTTTCTTCTAGGGAAAAGAAAACACGAAGATATAAATTTTTAGTTTTGTTCTGTTCCCCAGTGGAGTCGCCACTATGTTAGCGCTCTGTAAATTTCCTAGAGGTTGTTCAAAAGAAGAAATCTACGAGAGGTAACTTTATCCAACCGCTTTTGAAGCTGGGATCTATCCCTTCCAACTTCAAAGAGGGATCTCTTTATATGATTTTCAATATGTTTCAAATTTTAAATATTAGGCTAGGTAAATAAATAAGTTGGTTTTGTTGTTGTAGTGTTTGTCGAGTTGGTTGAGATAGTTTACACATCCATTGGGCTATGGGGTCCGTATCGTAAGGATGAAATCTGAACAAGAAAAAACAAAGGGACCTTTCACAGGGTGAGATAATATAATCACTGGATTCTTTAGTAGCATAAATGAGGAATAGCAGAAAAGATGAGAAAGATAATTACAACAAAGAAGCAATTAAGAATTTCTTTATCGTAAAATGAGAAGATAAAACACTTAAATCTTTGAGTCAGAAACATGGTATATGAGATAAATCCTGCAATGTTCGTTACTTCCAAAGATTAGATTTAGAAGATAATATGATAACAAAGTGAGAATAACATTTAAATTAGAAAGAACAACATCACCAGTGAATACACGCAAGAATCCTGTTAAAGTGCCTCTTTGTATTAATGGAAGATCTCTTCAAAAATATTACAGTCTGATAACTTGCAGGGTGTGAAGATCAACAACCCTCAATACTTCAAAAGATGAAGTATTTATAACTCAAAATTACAAACGATCCTGTCATTAATGACAGGGATGTGCTAAATCTATTTTTAGCCTAACTAACTTAACAAATTACAAAAATCTAGGAACTGCTTGATGATGTGTTATAACTGCATTCTGATTTTTGGGTGGGCTGTTGATGAAGCCTCTGCACGACCTCATCTAACTAGACAAATGACTGGGCTGGGACAACTCATCTGCTACTCGATCAGATCACATAGTTTCTCCCATCGAAGATGACTGGGCACGTTGACTTTGAGTAGCCTTCGATACACCTCGTCCATTTATGTGTACTTGGCGAAGGTAGGTTTGGTGATGAAGATGTATCGAATCTCATGCTGAATACTGATTTCCCACTAAAGTGCATCTAGAAACGCCTTGCTGGTGATGTTGCCTTGAATTCCTGAAAACTTGGAACTGTCCTTAGCAACATCAGCTAGTCTCTTTTTGTAGTCTGGGAGTGTCATCGATTTATCATTGATTACCTTCAGACCAGGAAGACCTTTCTTTTGTAGAGCCTCGATCTTACTAAAAAATCTTTGTACCCCTAGGTCCATGGCCTGAACCTTTTATTCCAGCTGGAGCATTAATCCTCTCTTGGTCAAAACTCTTTTGACCTCAAGGATGGTCTCTGTTTTGTCTTGAATCTTCAACTCTTCCAGTTCCTCCCTGATCTTAGAATTTAGGAACTTGATGATTTCATTAGCCTGTGTGGGCATCTCTCCCAATTCTAATATGATATTCTTAATGTCCTGTTTGCTTCTCTGCACCAATTCATTCAGCTCAAACATGATCTGTATCATGGGCCATATCTCGTTCATGGACTTGGTGATGTCTGTCCAAACACTTTCTTTAACCTCAACCAAAGTTTTACCTGCCACTATTTGCTTCCGGAGCTGTTGTAACTCTTGTTTGAGCTGGTCTGATACCTGCTTTTCCTTGGAGAGGCTGATCTAAAAGGAAGATTTGAGTTCCTGAAGGTTCTCAATCTCCTTTTTGAGCCTGCTGATCTCTGTTTCCTGCAGGTTAATCTTTTCCATAGATTTAGCCAAATCGACTGTCTTTTCCAGGGATGTCAGTGGAGTCGCGGATGGGACTTCTGTCACTGACGCTGTGCTCAATTCCAAAATTGGAATGGAACTTAATGGAATGAATTCCATTGGCTTCAGTTGTTCTTTCTCTTTCACCAGTTTCTCCATCTCTGCTTCCATTTCTTTTAGTTGTGCATTCTGCTCCATGAGTAGTTTGAACATTTCATCTTTTTCTCCTTCTTTCTTTGCTATCTCCTTCGCCTGTGAATCCTCTGTTGGCAGCAGTTTCAGTTGTTTCCTTAAGGATGCTATGTCAACATTATTATTTTTAATCATCTCCTCGGCTTCTTTCACATTTGAAGGATCATAACCGATCTTGAGGACCAGTTCCTCTAAAGTTTTGATTATATTGTTCTTGGCAAAGGACGATATATTCTCTAACTTCAACTGTGTTTGAACATTGTTCAGGGACACCTGCAATTTCGATGCTGTAGTGGATGCATGCACCAACATATAAAATACCATTTCCCTTGTTTCCTTGTGTAGATCCATCTGGTCGGCTGGATGCACATCCTTCGTCTGGAATTCAAAAGTGGCCCTTTTGTAATCAGTGATCACCTTTGGATCTGACACCTGTGCTTGGAGGAATTCCATATAAATTCTACCCTTCTCAGTGTCAAATGCTGATAGTAGCCTATGTTGTGCAGTCGACGTCTGCTTCCAGAACTGAGTGCAAGTGCTGTTGGTAAGGGTCTGGTTCCCTTTCTTGATCAGCTCATATTTTTCAAATATGCTTAGCTTCGGTCCTACCTTACCTGGCTGGGTGGTCGATGGAGAATCTATAGATTTCTTCGACAACGCTGAGGTTATGATATGCTGGAGGCTTGCACTGAGGGGTGGCCTATACACCTTGTTCACTGTAGTAGACGAAACTTCCTTTTCCCTAGTCGGGTCAGGAGCTGGAATGGTTTTAGAGCTCTTGGTGTGCAATTGGAATTCTTTTGGCGACACCTCAGTGACAGGTGGAGATAAATCTTGCCTAGGACTTTTCTCTTTCGGAACTTGTGGTGTGGTTTTTTGCGATACAGTGGCCGGGGGATCCTGCTATTCTGCTTCTACCAAAGTGTTAGGCTCCCATGCAGTCTGGTTTGCAAATTTCTCAATTTCAGGCCTACGTTCATGGGCATATGGGATGTTCTTGTTTTTCACCCTCATCTTAGAGATGATCCCACATGGATCGTAATGCCAAGGGAAACTCATGAATAACTTCATTTCCTTCAGCAGCTTGTCTACTTCTTCTCCAGTGCCACGATTGTTGCAGATGAAAGAGATAATCTGCCCTTTGATTCTGAGTTGTTGTTTTTTCTTTAGAGATACAAAATGGATATCGTCAGAGTTTATCATCTACCTTATATACTCCAGAGAAAATTTTTTGACAGGCAGGTATTTCAGAGGCTTATACGGGGCCAACTCGCACCTGTATACTCTGATCTCAGTGTAATCTTGGTACAAATACCAATCACCCGTCTTGGTGTGATCCAAAAGATGCAGGATCCTTTGAACTTCATCATTTATCCGAGGCTCGAGCCTGCTGCTAAGCATACTTACCACTGGGTGGTAGAGTTTATCGATGAACTCCTTGAAACTGAACTCTGTGGAGTTATGCTTGAGCAAGGAGGTTCATGCGGTCACTGCCTAGGGTCTACCATATCCATGCATCTTCTACATGGAAAAGACAAATTTGTCTGCTTGGAAGAAGACGAACAAATAAACCAGTATGGAAGAGTACCGAAACATGCCTTCCATGGCGAAATTAACCAACTGTTCATGAATATTGTTTGCCAGGAACGTGCTGAAGTCGAACTGGGTAGTGGGCTTCTCATCGGTAGAGAAGATAGATAAAAATCTCAGAATGGGTTCATCTACTCACTGATCTGAATCATATCCCAACAAGGTGCATAGGGACTAGATGATCTAGTTTCCTTTGGTCGAAAACATGGAATAAGGATAAGGGGGATTTATGGAGGGAAATTGAGCGGATGTTGGGAGGAAAAGCTCGAATATTTGAGCTCTTTGGGGGAAGGTCATTTTCTGGTATAATTCTGTGAGGATTTCCAGGTTGAATGGTGATGCAGAGTCAGCTCGTGGGATTTGCATCATTTGGTCGATGGATTCAGGCGTGATGAGGAACAAAATTTCTCCAGACGAGGAGACGACGACTCTTTGCTCGGGAATGTAGTGGGCTTGGTACTTGATTGAAAACACTGGAAAAGGGTGAATCTAGGGAAAGAGATATAGAGGTAAGTTGGACTCCCATAGTCCAATTTCGTCACTCTGGTCCAGAAAAACTTCCTTGAGCCACGAATGAAGGTCTACGAAATCAAAATCGCACTTTGTATCTATGATTAAACGATCTTTGTTGGCCAGTGGGATTCACTCAAGGTTGACAAGAGGCAGGAGAAATGGATTCTCCTCTTCTTCTGCTTGTTTTGACTTTGGTGCCATTACTGCAACAATACCTACAAGAAAAACAACGTTAGTAGGGTGACTGCGGGTGGGGGAAACTGACTGTAATGGAGGAGAAAATGGTGTGAACTTCTCTGGTGCGAGGATTGGGTAAATGGAATGTAGGAAGAATAAGGGTAGTTTTGAGTAAACAGGTGTCCGTTGGGCGTGGGAGATAGTTCAGTTGTTTAACGGATAGGTTATCCATTAATAAATGGCCAACGAATCACTTAGAGTGTGAGATGGCAGGTGACGATGATTGAGGGATATAGATGGGTGAGGTGGCGGTTACCGATTGGGTTAAAGATCATGGTGAGGGGGCTTTCCACGAGTGAATGGGGGGAAGGACTGACATAAATTATGGGACGTGACTCTTTCGGGAAAGGTGGATGATGACATCAGGAGGTGACG
>JZKD02S2120819.1:227353-237855 GCA_000966675.3 Picea glauca
AACGGAGCATAATTGAGGGCGCGGAAAATACATGCACCGAGAAACTTAGGGTAAGTTCATTTCATGGGTTTTTTCCCAAGGCTTTTTATGTCTACCCCACCAAGGGGTTAGTCCAATAACCTTTAGGTATCCAAATCATGGAGTAACATTTATCATCAAGATAGTTTTATTGAAGTAAAGACACTAGCCTATATTCTAACCTACTTTTCTTTGACAATTAACCCAGATTAAACGGTTGGGTTAAGAATTTACTCCACCCTGGGGCTATCTGACCAAGATTAGACAGTCTGGCCAGATTTATTCATTAATCTAACCTAGACACTTTGGCTAAGATTAAATGATTTAGCCAAACTTGTTCACTAACCTTATCCACATCAATTTAAAGAGAACTTGGCCATGCTTGAAAGGTATGGATCAAGTTACTATTATTGCATGGGGATTTTATTGAAATTATTTTATGCCCTCTTTTCTTTTTCTTTTCTTTTCTTTTCTTTCTTTTTCCTTTTCAAATTATTTGCAGAATGAAAAATCATTTGTCAACAAGAACACTAGAGATAGATAATATTCCAGTCATTGGTTGATCCTATAACTTATAGGGTGATAAAAGCGGCTCCACCTGGGGATGGTACTTTCCCTGTGAAGTGCCAAGAATTCTGGTCCTTGACGTTCTGAGAATTCCTCCATAGTCGCCTTTGTTGTTTGATTGGTTTTATTCTCAAAAAATGGAAGAACAGTGGTCAGCGGCTTAGGGCCTTCTCTTTGGGCTTCAACCAACTAACTAATGCTCTTCACTCAGAAAATGCAGGGGAAAAATAAAGATGGTATGTACAATGGATAGTGAAACCCCGAGTCTCTATTGAGGTGAAAAATAATGCTTCAACATTCTGCCATTCACAGGTCCTCCTGGCAGATCTGTCCCATCAGCGTTGTTTAACAAGAAAGTGTTGTTTCCTATGAGTGCTTGAATCATGAATGGTCCCTTCCACAGACTGTCAAATTTGCCATGCTTTCCCTTGTCTTCATTTTTGGCATCCTATCTCAGCACAAAATATCCTAGCTCAAAATCATATTCCTTGGTTCTTTTGTCAAAAATCTTCTTGATGCTTTCTTGGACTACCTGAGTCTTGTTGAATACTTCTTCCCTAGAATGCTGCAAATGGATCATCTGGTTGATCCTTCTCTGTGAGTCATTTGGCTCGGCTTGTACGTCTTGAAGCAGTTTCATGATAGGGACTCCTAAGGAAGTGGGGAAAACTGCTTCTGTGCCATAGGCCAACTGATATGGTGACATACCGATTGACCTTTTAGTGGTCAGTCTGTCAGCCCATAATGCGAACACCAACTTGTTATGCCACGATTTCTTGTTTTCCTGCAACGTTTTCTTGATGATGTTTACCAGGGTTTTGTTTGAAGATTTTGCCAGCCCATTCCCCTGAGGGTAGTAAGTTGTGGAATGTCCCAAACCAATGTGGTACTGGTTGCAGAAATCTATGAGTTTCTTCGATTGAAAAGCAACTACATTATCAGTTATAATCTTTCTAGGACATTCAAAGCGAGACAAAATATTATTTTCAAGGAATTTGATAATAATAGAATCAGTGGCTTGCCTGCTGGGTACTGCTTTGATCCATTTTGTAAAATAATCTGTGGTAGTAAGAATCCACCTGTGTTGGCCTAAAGAAGGGGGGTGTATTTCTCCAATGAAGTCCAATCCCCATTGTTGGAAAGGGGCTTCAATTGAGATCAGTTTTAGGGGGAGAGGAAGGAGTTTCCTTTTTCCTTCAAACAACTAACATTGATGACATGAAGTCACTGTATGATGTACGTCAGCGAATAGGGTGGGCCAATAAAATCCATCTCTGAGGATTTTATTGGCTGTGACCTTCCAGTTCAGATTGCCACCACATTCTCCTGTATGAAATTCTTGTAGCACTTTGTCAGCTTCATCTTTCAATAAAAAATTTAACAGAATACCTCCAAGATCTTTCCAATATAGATTTCCTTCTAGAATGTAGAATTTCAGAAATCTAGCTTTAGTCTTAGTCAAACCAGGGGGAGCTTGTAAATTATGTAGAACAAATATAAGGTCTGCGGACCATGGAGAGTTGAGAAATACCTCTCTGACTCTTGGAGTCGCCATCTCGCCCTGTTCATCTGCTGCAGCTAAAAAATTAATGTCAAGAGCATGGAAATTAGATTCAGCCATTAATTTAGCTAGGCCTTGACCCTTAATTAGTTTTGTAGGCTTAATCTCTATGTTATATTCTAAAATGACAGCAATCCATTTTCCTCTTCTTCCATTCGGATTGTCCTGGGTCAAAATGTCTTTTACTACCGCATTCAGAACATATGCAATGGTGTGAGAATGGATAATGTATACTCTAAAGTCTTTTATGGATTTTGCCAAGGCAAAAGCTTGTTTATCCATTATCTTGTAATTCAAAGCAGCATCTCTTAACACTTTACTGAAGAAAGCTATGGGTTGTTCATACCCTTCGTTGTTCTTCTGTAGTAATACTGCTGCAATGGTATGTTCGGAAGCGAAAGAAAAAAGATAGAAATCCTTGGTAAAATCAGGACTAATCAAGACGGGGGCTTGTGTGAGTGCTCGCTTGACTTGTTCGAAAGAATGCCTGGACTCGGTGTTCCATTTTATTTTTACATCATTTTTTAACATATTTGTAATGTTTCTGAGGAGCTCAACCAGATTGGGTATGGATCTTCATAGAAAATTTATTTTTCCGATAAAGGACTGTAATTATTTGATGTTTCTTGGGTGTTCTAATTTTTGTATGGCCTCGATTCTGCTGGGGTCTATTTTGATTCCTTCCTTGGAGATTATGTGCCCTAGCAATTTTCCTTCCTCCAGTCCAAAAAGGATTTTCTTAGGATTTAAATAAATCCTAAACCTCTTGCATTTCTCGAAGACTCGTCTGAGATGTCTCAGGTGCTTGTCATCATATTGGGAAAACATAGTTACATCGTCCAAATAGATGACAATAAATTTACCTAACTCTTCCACAAAGGTGATGTCCATTGCTCTCTGGAAAGTAGCTCCAGTGTTCATCAAACCAAAAGGCATTTTCACATACATGAAAGTGCCCCATGGTGTAGTGAAAGTGGTTTTGTCTTGGTCATCTGGGTGGACGAGGACCTGATTATAACCCGAGAACCCATCCAACAAAGAGATTTGACTAGATCCAACTACCCTTTGTAGTATATGGTCCATTTTTGGCAAGGGGTAATTGTCCTTCAGGGAGACCTTATTCATATTTCAGAAATCAATGCAAAGCCTGATTTCCCTAGATTTCTTACATGTCGGGACCAAATTGGAGACCCATTTGGAAAAACGTAACGGGATTATGATTTTGGCATTGCACATTTTTTTGATTTCCTTTTCTATCAGAGGGAGTAACTTGGGATTTATTCTCCTAAGTTTCTGTCTGAACGGTTTTTGGTCTTCTTTTATTGGAATCCTATGTTGTATGA
The DNA here is from genome assembly GCA_000966675.3 of Picea glauca. Lineage (NCBI taxonomy): Eukaryota > Viridiplantae > Streptophyta > Pinopsida > Pinales > Pinaceae > Picea > Picea glauca. Next base: position 230,843 of record JZKD02S2120819.1, read on the forward strand.
TGCTGGTATCATAAGCTTTCAAATCCTCATAACCCCAGGCAAAGACATCTGAATATTATTTGAACAACTCAATGTATTTGAGTTTTTGCTCAGGGGGTAATGATTTGGACAATTTGACCATCCTGGGTTTTTCTTCCGTCCCTATATTACAATCTTCTACTTCTTGTCCACTGGCTTCAATTTTCGGTTTTTTGGCTACATCATTAAAATCAAACAAGTCCTCTAGAGGGACTAGACCCCTAGGTAAAACATTACTTTTCAAATGCAGAATATCAGTCTCCATCTCATCATCGCCTAATTCTCCTGAATCTACGCTATTTACACTATCATTTTCAAAATCAGATCTATTTATATTTTTATCTTCGTTCTCTAAATCTATATTTGTACATTCAAAATCACTTTTACACTGTAGAAAGTCTTCGATTTGATCATCATTTCCAAACACTTGCCAGTACCTGATATTGTTGGGAACGATTGGTCTACACTTTACCTCTACTGTATATGGGCGAGTCGAGTGAAAAGGAATCTTACATGTGGCTGCTGACATAGCCAATCCGTCTGCCAAAATGTTTTGTCCCCTCGACATTACCTACAAATCAACTTCAGTGAAACATCTCAGGGCATCAAGGAAATCATTTTTATAAGCTCTAAGACGGGGATGTTTCGCAGCATACTCACCTTTAATTTGCTTGATTATCAACTTAGAATCACCTCTTACCATAATCTGTTTGGCACCAACTCTTTTCAAAAGCTTCAGACCAAGCATCAAGGCTTCATACTTGGCGATATTGTTAGTGCATTGGAAATTTAATTTGTAAGAATGGTTTTCTAAATATCTGGTTCTGTGATTGTGCAGCCAAACTTCCACTCCAGCTCCTTCTTTGTTTACTGCTCCATCAAAATCCATTCTCCAGAAATCTGCCGACAATTCTTCAGTTATCACATTTTTCTTTCTTTCTACCTCAATGATTTCTTGGCCTTCATCTGGACCAGATGTATCTTCTTCTAGTTGAGTGACTTGTTCCTCCATGTCACCATCGTTATACAGGATAAAAGAATCCAAGTCAGAATGCACAGAGTAAAGAGGATAGTTGTGTGGTTTTTCTTGGCTACTGACCATGTATTTCATCAATGTTTCTCTGTATAGCCTTATTTGTTGCCCGAAAACTGGGATAGTGGCATACGACATATCTAGTTGCAGGGTACCTCTCAACTTAGCCCCCCAAGATCGGGATAGCAACATTCCATATTTCAGGGGAATGTCTGCGACCACCACATCCATGACCATGCTCTTTGCAGGAATATGAACCAGGGTGATACATAGGTCCTTGATCAAACCAATACATCTAACTTTACTGGAGTCGAGTGAGTGTAAATCCTTGTAGGGTCTGGTGACCTCCAGTCCCAGTTTCTCCATCACTGCTTTAGGCATCAGATTGTGGGAAGCACCTGAATCTAGCATAGCATTATGAAAGATCAGGTCATGTATATTTAGACTAATGTAAAAAGGAGTGACATCACCATTATCGTCTCGACCATCTACTTTAGGTCCAAACAAAAGTTCAGGTTGATCATCTGTAAGGTTCACAATGTCTGAATGATTTTCTGATCCAACGGTTAAGGATTTCGTACCTATATCATATTCAATGGTCAGTGCTTTAATCACTTGTGAACGATAAGCGTCTTAGTTCATCAACTCGGAAAGTGGAATGGGAATTTTTACTTTGGCTAATTCCCCTTCGAGGCTGAAAGGTGTAGGGACTCTGCTTTGGCTTATCAATTCTGGTTTGTCTACCACATTCTTCTGGTCAGAAGTACTTGGTTGATTAATTGATGAAACCTCAGGCTGTGACGATCTCTTCAGAATAGTAAGGTTTCTTTTTGTGGGAACTTCAACAATACTCTTCTCAGGAATCTTCTCGACAGATGGCTCAGAGGCTTTCTTGGTTTCGACTATCTTCTTTGTTTCAATCATATTTTTTGGGGAACTCCCTTCTGTCTTTTTACTTCACAGATTGTACTGCCGATGTACCTCCAAAATGGAATTTTTGAATGCCTACTGTTCGACATCTTCAACTTCTTCACTTACTTTTGTTTGATTGATAAGAAAAAGTTCTTTCTCTTCTTGGGTAAGGAAAATGGCTTCATTATTGTGAATTCCCATGAGATTTATGTGAGTATCCTCTAGTTCCTCAATTACTTGCTCTCCTTCATCAGTGTAATTTTCTTGTAGGGGAGGTATGATCTGTTGGTCCGGACCTCTCTACTCTCTCTGATCCCTATGATCTCTTTGTCCGATTTGAGGAGGGTTTCTCCTGAAGTTAGGATTTTGAACTTGAGGAGCTGGTGGGTTTTCTCTCGGAGGATTTATTTCTGACACAGTAAGTATTTCCATCATTATTTCCATTTATTTGGCCAAGGAATCCAATTTGGAATCGAAAGTTGATGTGGAAGGTTCCTCTTTAATTGTAACTCTCATTTCTGACCTTTTCTGTGCCCTTTTTTCCAACAAATTGGCCTCCACACTTATTGCGCTTTTCTGCATGTCTTCCAGGGTGGTAGAATTTCTTTCCCTTAGTTGGTATGACACATCAGCGTCAAAACCATCACGGAATTTTATCAATGCGAAACCCTGTGGAGGTTTGATTTCGGCCAGGATTGCATTGTACAGGTTATTAAAACGAGTGCAATAATCTTGTACTGTCTCACCTTGATTTATTCTAATATTTTTGTATTCTGACAATATTTGGAGAGGGTTTTTCTTTACCTCCCATCTGTCTATAAAACTCATTTGAAATGTAGTAAGGTCAAGGATTGAGGCAACACACAAACCTTTATACCATTTCTTAACGTCACCTGTCAAACTTTGGGAAAACAATCTCATTTGAACATCAGCCTCATCTACTTCGTGCAGGTCAAAATAATCATTCATTTTATCAACGTGTTGTTGGGCGTTGAAAGGTCCTATTCCATCGAACTATGGGAGTCTCGTTTGATAGTCTTAGGGCATGACATGAAGAGGCGTGACCAACACCAATAGAGCGTATCTGGCTGCCATGATAGGTGGAGGAGGTGGGATAGCAAACTGGATGATAGGTGAGGTAGCGACTGTAGATGAGGACAAGGAGGGACTGGCTAGCACCAAGGGAGTGGTTTGTGGTTTAGCAATGGGGGATAGAATTTCAGGAGTCCGGGGTTGCAAAATGGTTGGGTCGAAAATAATTTTAGTCACAAAACTGTCGGATCTTGTCCTAACCAGGCTTTGTTCAGAAAAGGTGTCAAAGTCAGGGTTTTGAAAGGTAACGAGCTCCTCTGAACAGGAAAGGGACTTATGAAAGGGAGTATGACTTACTGAACCTTCAACTACGGTCTTTTTCCTGAGCAACTATTTTGGGTTATCTGTTAATATCACAGGTTCTGGGTCTGGATGAGATCGAGTATAAACTTTCTTAGGAGCCAGATTTATTTTTAGATTTATATATATATACTTTTTAGTTTTACGAGTCTGAAAATAGTATGTACAAATTTTAATCAACCTCTAAACATTACTTTCTTCTCAAATTTGCAATATTTCAGGAACAAACTTTTCTTCTAGGGAAAATAAAACGTGAAGCTATAAATTTTTAGTTTTGTTCTGTTCCCCAGTGTAGTCGCCACTATGTTAGCGCTCTGTAAATTTCCTAGAGGTTGTTCGAAAGAAGAAATCTACAAGAGGTAACTTTATCCAACCACTTTTGAAGCTGGGATCTAGCCCTTCCAACTTTAGAGAGGGATCTCTCTATATGATTTTCAATATGTTTCAAATTTTAAATATTAGGCTAGGTAAATAAATAAGTTGGTTTTTTTGTTGTAGTGTTTGTCAAGTTGGTTGAGATAGTTTACACATCCATTGGGCTATGGGGTCCATATCGTAAGGATGAAATCTGAACCAGAAAAAACAAAGGGACCTTTCACAGGGCGAGATAATATAATCACTGGATTCTTTAGTAGCATAAATGAGGAATAACAAAAAACATGAGAAAGACAATTACAACAAAGAAGCAATTAAGAATTTCTTTATCGTAAAATGAGAAGATAAAACACTTAAATCTTTGAGTCAGAAACAGGGTATACGAGATAAATCCTGCAACGTTCGTTACTTCCAAAGATTAGATTTAGAATATAGTATGATAACAAAGTGAGAATAATATTTAAATTAGAAAGAACAACATCACCAATGAATACATGCAAGAATCCCTTAAAAGTGCCTCTTTGTATTAATGGAAGATCTCTTCAAAAATATTACAGTCTGATAACTTGCAGGGTGTGAAGATCAACAACCCTCAATACTTCAAAAGATGAAGTATTTATAACTCAAACTTACAAATGATCCTGTCATTAATGATCAGGATGTGCTAAATCTATTTTTAGCCTAACTAACTTAACAAATTACAAAAATATAGGAACTGCTTGATGATGTGTTATAACTGCATGCTGATTTCTGGGTGGGCCGTTGATGAAGCCTCTGCATGACCTCATCTGACTGGACAAATGACTGGGCTGGGACAACTCATCTGCTACTCGATCAGATCACAGAGTTACTCCCATCGAAGATGTCTGGGCACATTGACTTTGAGTAGCCTTTGATACACCTCGTCCATTTCTGTGTACTTGGCGAAGGTAGGTTTGGTGATGAAGATGTATCAAATCTCATGCTAAATACTGATGTCCCACTGAAGTGCATCTAGAAACACCTTGCTGGTGATGCTGCCTTGAATTCCCAAAAACTTGGAACTGTCCTTAGCAAGATCGGCTAGTCTCTTTTTGTAGTCTAGGAGTGTCATCAATTTATCATTGATTACCTTCATACTAGGAAGACCTTTCTTCTGTAGAGCCTCAATATTACTAAAAAATCTTTGTACCCCTAGGTCCATGGAATGAACCTTTTCTTCCAGATGGAGCATTAATCCTCTCTTGGTAAAAACTCTTTTGACCTCAAGGATGGTCTCTGTTCTATCTTTAATATTCAGCTCTTCCAGTTCCTCCCTAGTCTTAGAATTTAGGAACTTGATGATTTCATTAGCCTATGTGGGCATCTCTCCTAATTTTGATCTGATCTTCTCAATGGCACCGATTCATTTTTCTCAAACATGATCTGTATCATGGGCCATATCTCGTTCATGGACTTGGTGATGTTTATCCAGACACTTTCTTTAACCTCAGCCAAAGTTTTACCTGCCACTGTTTGCTTCCAGACCTATTGTAACTCTTGTTTGAGCTGGTTTGATACCTACTTTTCCTTGGAGAGGCTGATATGAAAGGAAGATTTGAGTTCTTGAATGTTCTCAATCTCCTTTTTGAGCCTGCTGATCTCTGTTTCCTATAGGTTCATCTTTTCCATAAATTTATCCAAATCAACTGTCTTTTCCAGGGATGTCATTGGAGTCAAGGATGTGACTTCTGTCACTGACACTGTGCTCAATCTCGAAATTGGAATGACACTTAATGGGATGACTTCCATTGGCTTCAGTTGTTCTTTCTCTTTCACCAGCTTCTCCATCTCTGCTTCCATTTCTTTTAGTTGTGCATTCTTCTCCATGAGTAGTTTGAGCATTTCATCTTTTTCTCCTTCTTTCTCTGCTATCTCCTTCGCCTGCGGATCCTCTGTTGGCGACAGTTTTAGTTGTTTCCTTAAGGATTCTATGTCAGCATTCTTCTTCTTAATCATCTCCTTGGCTTCTTTCACATTTGAAGGATCGTAACCGATCTTGAGGACCAGTTCCTCCAAAGTTTTGATTATGTTGTCCTTGGCAAAGGACGATATCTTCTCTAACTTCAACTGTGTTTGAACATTGTTCAGGGACACCTGCAATTTGGACGCCATAGTGGATGCATGCGCCAGCGTATAAAATACCATTTCCCCTGTTTGCTTGTGTAGATCCATCAGGTCGGTCGGACGCACATCCTTCATCTGGAATTCAAAAGTGGCCCTTTTGTAATGAATGATCACCTTTGGATCTGGCACCTGTGCTTGGAGGAATGCCATATGCATTCTTCCCTTCTCGGTGTCAAATGCCGATAACAGCCTATGTTGTGCAGTTGACGTCTGCTTCCAGATCTGAGCACAAGTGCTGCTGGTCTGGGTCTGGTTCCTTTTCTTGACCAGCTCATATTTTTCAAAGATGCTCAGCTTCGGTCCTACCTTGCCTAGCTAGGTGGTCGATGGAGAATCTGTAGATTTCTTCGGCAATGCTGAGGTTATGATATGCTAGAGGCTTGCACTGAGGGGTGGCCTATCGACCTTGGTCACTGTAGTAGATGGGACTTCCTTTTCCCTAGTCGGGTCAGGAGCTGGAATGGTTTTAGACCTCTTGGTGTGCAATTGGAATTCTTCTGGTGACACCTCAGTGACAGGTGGAGATAAATCTTTCCTAGGCCTTTTCTCTTTCGGAACCTGTGGTGTGGTTGTTTGCGATAAAATGGCTAGGGAATCCTGTTGTTATGCTTTGACCAAAGTGTTAGGCTCCCATGCAGTCTGGTTTGCAAATTTCTCAATTTCAGGCCTACGTTCTTAGGCATATGGGATGTTCTTGTTTTTCACCCTCATCTCAGAGATGATCCCACATGGATCATAATGCCAAGGGAAACTCATGAAGAAATTCATTTCCTTCAGCAGCTTGTCTGCTTCTTCTCCAGCACCACGATTGTTGTAGATGAAAGAGCCAATCTTCCCTTTGATTCTGAGTTGTTGTTTTTTCTTTAGAGACACAAAATGGATATCGTCAGAGTTTATCATATTCCTTATATACTCCAGAGAATAAATTCTGACAGGTAGGTATTTCAAAAGATTATACGGGGCCAACTCTCACCCGTATGCTCTGATCTCAGTGTAATTTTGGTATGATCTAGGTGGATATCAGTGGCCACCCACCATTTCCAAATGGCTCAAAACAGTTTTCTGTCCATTTTGGCAATTTACTATTTTTAGCAGGTTTTAACTTCCGGGGCCATTTTGAGGGTCCAAATGAAGGTTT
>JZKD02S2120819.1:241574-258662 GCA_000966675.3 Picea glauca
TTACAGGTTGGTGCATGGTTGATGCACTTGTTTATGGTACAGGTTGATTACAGGTTGGTGCATGGTTGATGCACTTGTTTATGGTACATGTTGATTATAGGTTGGTGCATGGTTGTTGCACTTTTTTGTGGTATAGGCTGATTACAGGTTGAGGTACAGTTTGATGCATGGTTGATGCATGGTTCAGATTTATTGGTACAGGTTTATAGTGGTATATCTCACAGTGATAGTGTGACAGTGGTTCCATTATTCTACTTCTACTTTAGGGTGGTAGGACAGGGCAAGGACAGGTGGTTGTAGCCACCTTCTGGTTGTAGCTGGAGAACATTGGGGGTTGTAGCCTCCTTCTGGTTGTAGCCATAGATTTGGGGAGTTGGAGCTTCCCTCAGGTTGTAGCCTGAGAAACTAGGGGGTTGGAGACTCCTTCCAGTTGAAGCTGGAAAACAAAGGAATTTGGTGCTTCCAATGAATGTAATTCTTCAAGACATATAAGAAAAAAAATTCCATGGTTTTCTCCCGATTTGGGTTTCCACATAAAACACTGGTGTACTGTGTATGTGTGTGATTGTTTATTTATTACTGCTAATTATTGGATAATAATTCTACATTGATATAACATTTGAAGAAAAAGTATTATAATTACGTTATTACCGATTCACCCCCCCTCTCAGTAATTCAATAGCCGTTCCTTCAGAAACATTGTAGAAAATAATTTATAGTGAAACTTCCAAGGTGTCTAAGATGTAGTAGCGAAACCCCAAGACCTTGAGCTTTGATACCATATGTTAAGAACCAAATATCAATATAGCATAGAAAAACATTAGAAAAAGTACTCGACGCCTTGAAAAAGAGATAATTTCAGATAATAAGCCTCTTCGAGGGGGCAAACTCCTTTTACCTCACTTCAATGTTCAAGTACAAGATGATTCAAAATGAAAATGTCTCCTTGGTATATATAGGAGACTAGGGGGTATAATTACAACTAATGGCCTAAAGCTAACATAAATAAAATAACATTACTAATATAATATGCCCCAATTAAGGGGTAATGAGCCAATATTAGGGCCTAACATTCACCTTCATGCTTGAAGACCAACTGAAATTGAGCAGGAACTCAGTTTCTCCCTGATTACTCCCTTTTTTAACATGTCTAGAGGATTTTGGCTAGTGTGTATCTTTTCCAATTTCAAATGTCCATCTTCCAAGATGGATCGTATGAAATGGTACCTGAGTTGTATATTCTTAGTCTTCAAATGGAAGGCTGATTTCTTTTCAAGATGAATGACACTCTCACTGTCACAGTACAACCTGCTATTCTCCCTCTTCTTTCGTAATTCCTCCATAAACCTCTATAACCAAATCATTTCTTTACTAGCCTATGTATCAACAATATACTCTGCTTCTACTTTTGAAATTGAAACAACCTTTTCCAGTTTCAAAATCCAACTTATTGTTGTTCCACCTATAGTAAAAACATACCCTGTGGTGCTCCTCCTGCTATGTTTATCACCTACCATATCTCAATCAACATATCCCCGTAGAATAGTGTTTGAACCTTCAAAACATAATGCATGAGTAGCATTACCTCTCAAATACCTGAGAATCCACTTTACTGCCTCCTAATGTTCTTTACATGGATTGTTCATATACCTGCTCACAACTCCCACAACATGTGCAATATTTGGTCTTGTGCAAACCATCACATACATCAAGATGCCAACTATTTATGAATAAGGGACCCTGGACATGTATTCTATCTCCTCCCATGTCTTGGAACACATTTCATTGGTTAATTTGAAATGGATGGCCAAAGGTGTACTAACTGGTTTTTAATTCTGCATTCTAAACCTCTATAACACCTTCTCTATGTACTCACCTTGAGACAATGTCAATTTGTGATTTTTCCTATCTCTTGTTATTCTCATACCAAGGATTTTCTTTATGGCACCCAAATCCTTCATCGCAAATGAATTATATAATTTCTTATTGAGCACATTTATATCCTGCATATTAGACCCTGCAACAGGAATTTCATCTACATACAATAGCAAGATAATATAGCTTCCATTTTCGATCCTTTTAAAATAAACACAGTGATCAAAATGACATCTACTATAACCTTATTCTGTCATAAACCTGTCAAACTTCAAATACCACTGCCTTGGAGCTTGCTTTAGGCCATACAAGATCTTCTTCAACCTGCATACCAAATTATCCTTCCCTTTGACCTCATATCCATGTGGCTGCTGCATATAAATCTCTTTCTCCAAATCCCCATAGAGAAAATATGTTTTTACATCTAACTGTTCAAGATGCAAATATTCTACTGCCACAAGATTTAAAATAGTCCTAATTGAATTCATTTTAACAACAAGAGAAAATATTTCATCAAAATATATACCTTTCTTTTGTGCAAACCCCTTTACAACAAGTCTAGCCTTGTACCGCTTTTTGCCTCCATCTTCTTCCTTCAACTTGTAAACCCATTTATTCTGCAATGCTCTTTTTTCTGCAAGAAACTGAACCAAGTTCCAAGTCTGGTTATTTACCGAGGAATCCATTTCCTCTTTCATGCCTTTCTCCTACTTCTTTTTAGTGTTTTCCTGCATTGTCTCTTCATAACATTCTGGTTCACCATAATCAATCAACAATGAACAATACAATGAAGGAGAGTATCGTTCAGGGGGTCTACTTAACTTGGTAGATATTCTAACAACACTTGTATGAGTTTAAGGTACATGTTGCTCTTGTTGTTGTACATTTTGATTTTCTGGTACCTTTGGAATTTATTTTTCAGTGATCTCATCAAGCATTGTGTATTCTGGTTTTTCATTTTCCTATTTCTTTTCGTGTAACTGATCTTTGTACATGACCTTCTCATTGGATATGACATCTCTGTTGGAATATTGGTTGTTGTCATTGATGTAAACCCTAGCCATTGGCTATTGGACCCCACATTTGATTGAAGTATATATAAATTAAGGAAATTACACATGCATATACAACAACCATGGATGGATAGTATAATTCATTCCTCTTCCAGTGGTATGTGGCACGTCATGTGGATCCTCACGATTGAGGAGAAATGAATTTTTGAAAATGACAATGTGAATTGAAGCATAAATTACATGTCGACCCTAATGTTAAAAGGAAGTGACATAAAGGGTATAAATACATCTCATTATACATTCATTTTTAAACACACACAAGTTTAATAATGAGAAAGGAGATGTAAGTCAAATTTCTGAGGAAATCTGAAGTAAAAAAGGCTGAATTTCAAGGGAGGATGAAGTCTTTTGGTGATGTGTTCTAAGGTATGTAATTTACAGGTCATCCTACCATTTTATCTATAACTTTTCTTCTAGAATGATTCATATGGTACAATTTGGAGGCTATTGATAAGACATATCTAGTTACCTATGGTAAAAATTTCAGCTCTTTATTCACTATAATTTTGGAGATACACTATGTGGAAGATAGGGTTTTTTACTAGTCCTGAAGCTAGTCATAAACAAGTGTTCTGGGTAAAACATTCATAATGTATTCATAGAGAATCCAAATGAAGTGAGACTAATTGCATTGGAAAGAGTATGGGCTATAGGTTCCCTTATATGAATTTCAGAATCAGATGTTAAATATTGAGCACGGGGAATTCTGTACAAGTTCGCTCTCCTGAATAAACCAAAAATGAGTAAGGTCTACCATTTTCTCTATAACTCCTTTTGTGGGAGGATTCAAGGAGCGAAAATTGGAGGACTTTCAGAGAATACATTGAGTAATATTATCTACAGGATCAGAGTATTCCAAGAAGTTAATAATTGCATAAGTTGAAGAAGTCTCAAAAAGCATTATCAAGTTCTATGTGATGGTGATAATTTAATGTAAAGTTTTATTATCTCTCATATATTCTTGGGTGGAAGGAAGGGGAAAGGATGGAGAGGTGAAACCTCTCTTGATATTGGAGGATTGCATCTTCCTTTTGAGGTTTATCCCTCCCTTTATATTTGGAAGTTGTAGCTACCTTTGGAAGTCATTACTTCCCTTGAACACTAAATATTGAGTATTTATCATATATTGTGCATGGTGTATTGGTGTGACACTTCTACTATTGTTTATTGATCATTGGATATAATTGAATATATAATCTGTTTGAAGTATAAGTTGAAAAAGTTTTCAAATTTTACTTTATATTGATTCACCCCCCCTCTCAATATCAACAATTGGTATCAGAGCAGGTTGCCTTTAGAACAATTTAACCACTGGAAGGAAAATCCTGAGCAGAGATGGATGACCATGAGCACATTTCAACTATGATTCAACGATTTGATGGAAGCAATTATGCATACTGGAGTGATAGAGTGAAAAATTACCTAACAACTTTGGGAGTATACATTTGGTACTCATTTGTAAATGGATATGTAATCCCAAATAATGCTCCAACTGATTCAAATGAGAAGAATCTTATGAGTTGTAATTCAAAATCCAGACATATTATTCTAGAAGAATTGGCACCAACCATTGCTAGAAAAGTGATGGGTTGCAGCATTGCTAAAGAGGCATGGGACAAAATAAAGAGTATCTATGAAGGTGATCCAAAATTTAAGTAGGTCAAGCTTCAACAGAATTTGAAAATTTGAAGATGGATGAAAAGGAAGATATTTCAACCTATTTTCTTAGAGTTGATGAAGTTGTTAATGCTCTCAGAGGATTAGGTGAAGAGCTCAATGAATCATTGGTTGTACAAAAAGTGTTGAGATCACTTCTCTTGAAGTATGATGTTAAGGTCTCCACCATTGAAGAAACTAGGGACTTGACCAAAATGACAATGGATGAATTACATGGGTCTCTTATAGCATATGAAATGAGAACATGTACAGAAAGTGGCCAGCCAAATAATGAAGCAACCTTTAAAGCCATAAATAATACCAAATACAAGGATAATGACCTTGATGAAGAAATAGAAAATTTCGTAAGAAGGGTCCAGAAGGGAACTGGAAGATAAAAGGTAAGTCTCCTCTCAAATGATTTAACTATGGTAGAATATGACATATCGCTAAAAAATGATACTATAAAAAGAGAAGTCTCAACAATAAAAAGAGATTCTACTCCAAGGATGATGAAATCTCTTCAGATGAGAGTGATGAAGAAGATAATAATGGAGGAGAATTCCTCTTCATAACCCAAGAAACTGAGGATGATGATCATAAGAGTTATAAAGAATAATAAATCATTTCTGAAGAAGATTCAGATGAAGAAACCAACCTTGATTCCTTTTGGGGATACGAAGACAATACAGAGAGTGAACAAGAAGATGCGAATATTGAAAAGTTGAAGCATGTTGAAACTGAAAATGGCAAGCTTAGAAACACAAACATAATGTTAAAAGGTGAATTCAGTAGTTGTGAAGAAAATAATTACAAGCTTGAAAAGACCATTGATAGCTTGAAGGAAAAATTAGAAGATTATGAGAAATTGAAAGCAGAATTGGATCACACAAAAGGGGAGCTACTATTGACAATATAAAAGTTGAAAAAGTTTGAAAAAATCACTGAAAAATTAGATGAGATCCTTAGCAGTCAAAGATCTCCAAATGACAAGACATGACTATGATACAATGATAGTTTGAAGACAACAAAACAAGAGAAGGAAGATGAAAATGATGAAACCAACACTCTAGAACAAGTTGAACCAAGATAGAAGACTAGAATTAAGAAGGAATGAGATATCAAGAAGATCCTCTCCCATCAGGTATGAAAGGAATCATTACAAAGGAAACTACAGAAGAATAGATTGTGAACCCAGAGGGACCACACCATAAAGAAGATCACTTACTCCCAGGTATGAAAATTTCTTTCTTGGACATTGTTATACTTGTGGAAATTTTGGACACAAGGAAATCGATTGTAGAATTAATGAAATGAATAACTACACAAGATACATGAATGGTGCAAATAGTAGATATGGAAATGTTCATAGACTTGTCAACAAAATTATAATCCATTTGACCCATTAATTGATCAAAATATTGTATGCTACAAGTGAAATAATATTGGTCACAAAGCACACGATTACAGAGAGATGAAGGAAGATAATCCTATGCCAAATGTCCCTATACCAACTACAACATGGAAAAGGAAAGACATTCCACACAATGAAAACTGCCGAATAGCATTGGTTGCTAAAGAATGCAAAGAAGAATATGAATGGTTAATAGACAATGGGTGCTCATCTCATATGACCGAAGATCAAAGAAAATTTGTCAACTTGAAGAAAAAGGGTGGAAATGTGGCATTTGGAGATGACTCATCTACCAAAATACTTGGAAAATGAACTATAAAGCTTGGAAGTGAAAATGTAAAATTAGGAAAAGTCTTATTGGTTGAAGATCTGAAGCATAATATCCTCAGTGTTCGCAAAATATGTGATCAAGGATACACTCTTATGTTTTGACTCCCAAAAAGGTAAAATTAGAGAAAATAACTCAGGAAGATTGGTTGCAACTTCCACAAGAATATCGAACAACATATACATCCTAGACATGAAGAAGAGAGAGAAGACAAAAGCCACACAAAAGGATTCCAAGGAAGAAAAAGTCCCAAAGACCAAAAATAAGGATGATGTATTATTGAGTGCCACATGTTAAGGCGAAGTAGCCCCAAAGAAGAAGGTCACCTTATGCCATTGAAATCAGGGGGAGCAGCCCCACCCTTTTCCATTGATGTCAAAGGGGGAGAGAAATTCGGATCATGATGACAGGGGGAGCATGCGTGTTTCCATTAATGACAAATGGGGAGATTGTTGGAAGATTGGTTTTTGTCATTGATGTCAACCCTAGCCATTGGCTCTTGGACCCAAGAATTGATCGAATTAGATAGAAATGAAAGAAATTACACATGAATATACAACACCCATGGATGGGTAGTATAATTCATGCTTCTTCCGGTGGTATGTGGCCCACCACGTGGATCCTGACGATTGATTAGAAATGAATTTTTGAAGATGACAATGTGAATTGAAGAAAAAAATACATGTCGACCCTAATGTTAAAAGGAAGTGACATAAAGGATATAAATACATCTCATTATAAATTCATTTTTAAACACACACAAGTTTATTAATGAGAAAGGAGACATAAGTTGAATTTATGAGGAAATATGAAGTAAAGAAGGTCGAATTTCAAGGGAGGATGAAGTCTTTTGGTGATGTGTTCTAAGGTATGTTATTTACAGGTCATCCTACCATTTTCTCTATAAATTTATTTCTAGAACGATTCATATGGTTCAATTGGGAGGCTATTGAGAAGACATATCTAGGTACCTGTGGTAAAAATTTCAGCTCTTGATTCACTATAATTTTGGAGATACACTCTATGGAAGATAGGGTTTTTTACTAGTCCTGAAGCTAGTCATAAACAGGTGTTCCGGGTAAAAAAAATCATAACATATTCATAGAGAATCCAAATTAAGTGAGACCAATTGCATTGGAAATAGTACGAGCTTTAGTTTCCCATGTATGAATTTCATAATCCGATGTTAAATATTGAGCGTGGGGCATTATGTACAAATTCACTCTCCTGAATAAACCATAATTGAATAAGGTCTACCATTTTCTCTATAACTCATTTTTTGGGAGGATTCAATGAGTAAAACTTGGAGAACTTTAGAGAATATATTGATTAATATTATCTACAGGATCATAGTATTCCAAAAAGTGAATAATTGCATAAGTTGAAGAAGTCTCAGGAAGCATTATCAGGTTCTATGTGATGGTTGGTTGATGGTGATAATTTAATGTAAATTTTTGTTATCTCACATATATTCTTGGGTGGAAGGACGGGGAAAGGATGGAGAGGTCAGTCCTCTCTTGATATTAGAGGATTGTATCTTCCTTTTGAGGTTTATCTCTCCCTTTATATTTGGAATCTGTAGCTGCCTTTAGAAGTCATTACTTCCCTTGAACAATAAATATTGATTATTTCTCATATATTGTGCATGGTGTATTGTGGTGTATTGGTGTAACTCTTCTACTATTGTTCATTGCTCATTGGATATAATTGAATACATAATCTGGTTGAAGTATAAGTTGAAAAAGTTTTCAAATTGTACTTGATACTAATTCACCCCCCCTCTCAGTATCAACAATATCTACTCCTAATGATTTTTTTATTTTCATAATCCCATAAGAGATAACCAAAATAATTAACACCATATCCAATAAAGGTAAACTTCTTGGATTTTTCCTCAAGCTTTTTCCTATTTTCTTTATCAATATGGACAAATTCTTCACAACCGAAAGTCCTCAAAAAAGAATAGTTTACCTTTTTACTTGTCCACACCTCCTATGGATTTATACCATCCAAAGAGGTTGGAATTCCTTTGTTTATTAAGTAAACAATAATATGTACAACATATGCCCAGAAATGTAAGGGAAAACCAACATGCAATCTCATACTCCTTGCATGCTCCATGATTGTCCTGTTCATTGTTTCTGACACACCAGTTTCTTGTGGTGTTCTTGGAATTGTCTTCTCTCTACGAATCCCATGGTATGAACAATAATTATCAAACTTGCTGTAATATTCACCTCCATTGTCTGATCTGAGATACTTCAACCTTTTTTCTATCTCATTCTCTACCAAAGATTTCCATTTCTTAAAAGTATCAAAAACATCAGATTTTTGTCGAATGCAATAAACCCAATTTTTTCTAATTTCATCATCAATAAAAGTAACATAATAACGAGAGAAACCAAAATATGATACATGAGCTAGTCCCCATACATATGTATGCACAAGCTCTAACCTTTCACTCTTCTTTTCTTTTCCAACTTTGAAAATCTGACTCTCTTTTGTTTTCCATAAACACAATGCTCATATAAATCCAAATCAATTTGTTTAATATATGACAACAAATTTATTTTGTGAAGTATCTGCATCCCCTTCTCACTCATGTTTCCAAGCCTATGATGCCACAATGTTGTATCCACTTCTGTAGAAGCTAAAGATATAGAAGAGTCAGTATTACCAGTACATAAATACAATGTTCCTACCTTCTCTCCTATTTCTATCACTAGTGATCCTTTGGTGACCTTTCACACCTTATCTATAAATATGGATATACAACTTTCACTTTCCAACTGTCTTGTTGAAATTAAAATTTTCCTTAGATCTGGAACATGTCTTACCTCTTTCAACAACTATTGGTTTCCATTCCTTTTCTTTATTTTTACCTTTCCCATTCCAAAACTTTTGCATGGTGAATCATCACCCAAATGAACCTGTCCAAAATCACCTTGAGCATAATCTAAAAAATGTTTCCTATGGGGTGTAGCATGAAAGGAAGCCTCTGAATCTACTAACCAAGACTCAGAAATTTTATCTACATAAAGAATCAACGCATCTTGTAACACATCACCTGTTACATTTGCTTCCTGATTTTTCTCATGTTGTCCATATCTTTGTTTCTTTGGAGCTCTGCAATCTTTATTCATATGTCCTTTCTTACCACAATTCCAACACTCTATTTTTTCCAATATAGATTTGGATCTTCCCTTACTATAATTCTCGCGTTCCCCTGAGCCCTTTCCTCTATCCTTTTGTCTTCCCCTGTTCCCCATGTTTAATGCATTACCTGATGTTTCACCTATGCTTTTTTCGTCGCATTTCCTCACTAAGGAGAACACCAAAAAAATCATCAAATTTTAAAGTGTTTGAACCAGAGACAAAGTTACTTACAACCATGACCAAGCCATTCCATCTTTCGGGAAATGAGCAAAATATTAGAAGAGCCCTGACCTCATCATCAAAGTCCACTTTTAAAGAACTTAGCTGATTAGTAACCGTATTAAATTCATTTAAATGATCTACAACATACACACATTCTAACATCTTCATATTAAATAATCTCTTCATTGGAAATACCTTATTGGATGTTGAGGGTTTTTCATACAGTTTATCCAATGCATCCATCAATTCCTTCATTGTATTTTCTTTCGAAATCTTGAAAGCCATCGACGCTACCAAGCTCAGTGACATCGTTCCTAGTGCCTTTCTTTCAAGAACTTCCCATTCTTAATCCTTCATGGTTGTCGTCTTCTTTGATATTCCACCCAATGGTAGGAATAGATCCTTCTGATATAAATAATCTTCCATCTGTATCTTCCATAACTGGTAGTTTTGGTCGTTAAATTTCTCGACTCTAAACTTTCCATCTTCCACCATTTCTCCCACTCAAACCAAGAACCCTCTTTTCCTACAAGTTATCTTTTTCTCTGATACTAGTTGTTAGAAAAACAGAATCATAGAGAAATAAAATGAAACAAATATGGAAATAAAACACAAAAGATACACAATACAATAGAGACACAAATATACTTGGTTCACTTAGTGTGGGCTACATCCACTAGAGAAATTTCCAGGTCCTTCCTTTATTATTATCCAACAAATGAAGGGATACAACCTACATCAAACCCGTTGTAACTTCCTCTTCTTTCTCTCATAGTCTCCTCACTCATAATACAATATTTGCAATGACCCATAGCTGCAATACATTTCCATCATAAAAGAGGGTTTCCTTCTAGGGAAAATAAACCTATCATAACTTCTACTGTCAGATCTATGACCTTATAATGAATGGTCCAAATTTACTATGAAATTACAATACACATTTACAAGGAATTTTTTCCTTCGGAGTGTACATTATTCCAGGGTGTAAAGTCTTCATGGGGTATAAACATGGCTGAAAATAAATACCTTTGAATCAGGAAGATAATCAATCTCCACAACCAACAATTCAACCATCATTTTTATGAGGTGTATTCAAATTTTGTATCTAAATTCAAGAAATTGTTATTTGGGGATGACACTTCGTGGATATCATTGGAAGCAACGAATTTTCTGAAGGGAAGATGATTTCTGGAGAAAATGGAAGATTATAATGTCATCGAGGTTTTTTGCTCTATTGAAAAACTTTTTTTCCTTCCATATTATATATATGATAAGCTATTTATCATTGAGATAGCCATGCAATATAAATTTAGGTTCCATACTTTATCTGAAAAAAGGAAAAAGAATTTCATACCTCTCCAGTCGAAATTTGGTGAAATTCTTCTTCGAGGAATTTCCAAAATAAATGAATATGTTGTGTATTTCAATAATTATGACCTAAGATTCATGGAGGAAATCAAGGGTTTCAACCCAAATCACCTTTTTTATTATCATTTTCTTTCAGTTGCGATCATCCCTACAATTTTAAATTCAGCCTTCAGTAAAGAAGAAGAAAATGACAATCACAATCCTAGTAACCAAGAAGTTGATAGATATATTGAAGATATATAAATTGTCATAAGCACTACAGAGCATTATAAAGAAAGAGGTAAACCATCGAGTGATAAAAATGTCCAGTCACCAGCTATTTCTAGAAGAAGTTCCTTGCCAAAGGAAAATCCTCATCCAGGAACATCCCACACAAGAAAAATGCATAGCAATAAATCATGAGATGATGAAGAGAGGAACCCTCCTAAAGGGAACTTGGAGAATCCCCATAAACCAAAGGTCAACAGAAAAATAACTAATTCATAGTAGAAAGGGGATGAAACACATGCTTCGAAAGATGATTTTTTGTTAGATAACATGGATTTGGATGTAGATATTCAAAAAATTACTTTCCCAGATGTAGAAGTATCTTCTCAAGAAAAACTACAACATGTCTCCACACTTATGATCCAGGATGAGACATTTTTCGATGAGGAAACATTTGTTATACAAAATTCATCTTTTGATAAACAATCTAAGAAAATAGTTTTTTAGAGAACTACAAAGAGTAAGAGTGGGAAGCTACGGTCTACCATTGATCTCTAGATATTTTACCTTCCAAATTATCATATATTCATAGAGTTATAGGGGATGCACTTGATGTTTCAATTGCACACATCGAAGAAGAGAATGCCCAATAGAAAGAAAGAATTAAAGAATTGGAGTAAACCCTCATGCATCCACCTATTCTAGCTTCTCATGTTGTTATGATTCATTCTGGAAAAAGGTCTTCAAGAAAACCTAGAACCAAGTTCAAGGGTCAAAGTAATTTTCAGTTTGATCACTACCACCTGGCATTTTGTTGGACAAAATATTAAGAAAAGAAATTCATTAATTGTAGAACTGTAGGATATGGAAAAGAGTTTTTCTTCTCTTAGTTTAAGAATTCAAAATACCAAGGAATATTTAAACTCAGATTTGAAAAATGATGAAGGGTTCTAAACTAATGGAGTTGTGATGTTTTCAATGAAAGTTTTGGAAATGACAGAGAAAACAAGAAAGAAAGAAAATATACCTTCTCTGAGCTGCATCAAACAATTGAAATCCTTCTATATGGAAAGAATTAATGTATTAAAAGGTCTGATAACTCAATTGATTGACTTATCAAGGAGGAAAAAAGAAGTATATTTAAAAATCCTTGATTTGTATATCGCTGGAAGCACCATTGAAGTCTCAAACCCTAAGTATCTTTCAAACTCTATGCTCATGACTCGACAACATTTTGAATATAAAATTGAAGAATTAAAAAGGACATCGACTATAAATTTTGATAATATGATGGAATTTACACATGATGACATTGACAACTAGCTTGTTGAGTACACAAATAAAAATGAAGACATTGAAAATATATTACAAAATTTGCCTATTGATCTTAGGGAAATTGAAAAGGAGTTGACTAATGTTAATACAAGACAAGAAGTAATTGTCACTCCATTGAGGGACTTTATCCAAGAATGGTTGAATACCTCAATCACCAAGATCTCCGAAATTCTAGCAAAGGTAGTTATGGTCGGTAATCAAACCGCAACCAACAAGAGTATAAAGGAAGAGGAAACAAGCAAATGAAAGGGAGAGATACCATCATAGTAAGTCCATGTTGATCACATGCTTCTTTCTTTATCATTTATCATCCAGTTATTCTTCTTCTTTGAATAGAAAAGTATAACCAAATCCTGATAACTTTCTCTTTGTCTTCTTTCCAGATTTTGTTGTTCGACATCCACCCACCTTCTTCTTTATATGTTCTATATTCTTGTATATGTTTTCTTTATGGTTTGCAGGAGCCCCAATCTCGGTCCTCTGGACAAGCGCCTTTTAATTTCAATGCATTGTAATAGAATTTATTATTTTTTGATAACTCCTAGAGAACTAATTTGGGATCAATTTTGACTGTATTTTATAACTTTGAGTTCTGAGTATAAAGTATTTGAAATTGGCTTATCATAATCCTGTTTTGAGCTATACAAGAATTTACTCTATAAAAGTTCTCTTATGCATAGATACTGTTGTTCCTAAGATTAAACTTAAGGCTCAAAGCATAATGTCAGGCATAAGGAATTAAGGAATGATTTGTTTTAAGAGTGCTTTTTCTTTTCGTTAGTTATGTAAGAATTTAAATCCTCAAATGAAATTAATAGTTGAACAGAACAAAGGCTGTGTTTCGTCGTCTGATTCAATTAATCAAATTTAGTGGTGATGAAGAAAGTTACAAAACTATTAAAAAAGATAAGGCATCAATGACAGAAGAATATTACCTTGTTTATAGTAGAATAAAGAGTGGAATGCACCCCTGAAACGATATATGATATAGTGGTCCAAGTAGCTTGCAAGTCTTGTATTTGTTGATAACAGATACAGAGGAAAAATTGCTTGCTTATGAAATAACTAAATGAAATATGATCACAGTAGATGTTGTACTAAATTGCAATCATTCACTTATCGAGGAGTAACATAAAGAAAACTGAAAATATGAAATACAAGAAGAGCACATAACTCAAACAACACAAAATTTGGAATCCCTTTATGCACTTGTATTAATACTCACAAAGGACGAGTTTTCTTAGTTACAATACGGAAAGAAGCAACCTTTGTTCATTCTTCTAAATATGTATTTATACAAAAGGTTCTCAACCCTAAACGGTTGGAATTCTTCTTATTTCTAAAATAGTAAAGATTACAAAAAGTGAAATCTGAAGCGCTTCACTTGCATCTCTTTTGTCTTTTTGTCATGTTGGCATAGACGTTTTTCTTTCCTGTTGTCTAGCTCAAAAATGGATAATCTCTAATCATGATCTATACAGATAATGTGTACAGACTACCTCATTGGTTCTCGAAGGTGTTGTTTTTTCCTTGTTTGATACATTTAACACATTTGCTCACAAATTGTACCACCATCCTGGAGGGTTCTGAAGTCATATGCCTCAAAAAAATATAATTGCTTTTATGATTGAGGCAATCTATTTTCCATTCTCCTATATTTTGAAGCTATAGACTGTAGCTACAAACTAGGCTTCACTAGCCATCTATTTATCTAAGTAATATCAATCTTCTTTAATTTTAAGATTTCAGCCTAAGCCTCTTCCATGTTGGTATTAATGTTAAGTTGATGATTTTCTATATCAAATTGTCCTAGTACTTCAAAGATACTATCTTTGTCAAGGCCTGATGACTCTTTGTCAAGTGAATGAAAAGCTTCTTCACAAGCCTCTTTGACTTCCTTAGCCATATTTTTACTTTCAACTATGTTGGCTTCCCAGGCCTTCAATATTATATTGCCTCTAATTTTCTCTGAAACAAACAACCTGGAAACCATAGATACTCCTTCTCTTACCAACGACACAACTGCTTATTGTAAATTGGTCTGAGCGACAATAGCCTCTCTCTCCTTTAAACAAATGTTATCTAGGGCTTGATTTACCACCTGAAAATGGTTTTGGATAGATTCCACCTTATTGAAAAGGCTTCACTGTGTTGATTCTAGTTCCTTATGTACCTCTGGAGTTTGGGTTTGGAAAGATAATATATCCACTATTGATTTTTTAGTTAAGCTTACCTTCACTTGCAGTTGTGTGACTAATTCATCACCTGCCTGTGATTTTTTCTGCATCTCATCAAGACCCGATTTGCGTTGTTGGATTTCCTATCTATCATTGGATATAATCTACTTGAAATCCTTGTTGATATCACTCTTTACATTCGTTTCCACCATTTTCATTTGATTTTTCAATTGGCCTATCAACATATCTTTCTTCTTAAACTTATCCTTCGGGTTTCTCACTAAAAATTGGTTTGTTGTTGCAAAATCTCCCAGTGAGCTTGTGACCTCTATAGTGAATTCTTCTTCTTCTAGGGCCTGCCCATCTAATAACACCTTGTGTCTTTTAAAAACTGCACCCTCCTTTTGATGTGTTTCTCTCTTTACCACAACCCTTCTCTTCTTATTGAAGAATAATTTCGAAGGAGGCATCTCTGTTGCTGAAATAGGTGTAAGGTCTCCTATGAATACAACTTCGGACATCAGGTTCCCTCTACTGAACTGTAGATGTGTGACATATTTGATAGGACTACCTATCTCAGTAAATGTCTGCTTCTCGACTCTGTTTGTTGTTGGTTTACCCGATGTGGACTGTGGATTTTCTTCTACCTTCTATATCAAGGTCTCAGTTTCCTCCAAATTTTCTCGGGCATCCTATCCACTAGAGCTCCCTGTTCTAACCCTCGGGTCTCCATTTTCTACGTGGCTGGAGGTGTCAAGATTTCCCCTTGTAATACTTTGGGGAGGCCATTTCTTTATTGTTTATGGAAATTATAAAACTTGGCCATTTTATCTGGTGTCAGATCTTGAATTCAATTCAAAACCTCTTGATAGGACCTCACTCCTCGAAATATTCATCCCGAGGAGAATATTCATGTTCATATATTTTTATATTGCAGCTGGCCATATGGTTACCTATGATCTTTTGTAGATTGTGATTCTTGAATTCGATATCGACTAGTTTGATTTCTCCTAGGGTTGTGGCCTCCACTTTTGAATGACCAAAATCCAGTAGAGAAAACATACAAATATGCAGGGGAAAAGATGGCCATACCTTTTTCTATACTTATTTGAGCTCCTTACTAATCCCTCCAAGCATAGTTTGATGTGCTACTTTGCGGCACACCAATCGGTCTGGTAAAAATTTAGGCAGAGCATGTGGAGGAACTGAACAACCGAAACCCCTAATATAGGATAAATTCTCCTCAATGTACCAGTCTACTATCTTGCCCATATTAGTCACATTTTTTTCGGAAATTCTAGGAGGTGGGTAACCATATATAGCGGTTTGCATCGACACCACCACCCAATTGCAGATTTCATAAAAGAAATCTTTCACCTTGTCTTCCCAAAGCTTCAAATGATAAATATATATGGGTTCAACACTATTTGGAGTCCAACTCCAGCCCATCAATGAAAAATGCGTCATAGAACAAACGACGTCCATGATATAAGTCAACATGAAAAATTGGGTTGGTTTCCCCTTGGATTTTAGTGATTGATATGCTATAATCTCTTTAACCAAACTGTCTGACAATATCCTGGCCCAATCAAAAGAATAACCCTCGACCACTGTGTGCATAATAGGCACCCACTGTAAAAAGAAATGGGTTGTGTCTTCTTTCCCATAGAGTCTATACATCATCATTACTATGTACATTATGTGAGGTTCTAGTGCAACAATTGGGTATATACCTGTTGACGGGCGAAATCGACCGTCCATCAACTGAGAGAGTGGAACCGGTCTGGGGTTGTCTAATAACCCAAGCCATTTGGAATGAACCACCCTGACGGGTTTAGCAGCTCCGTTAGCCGATCTAAGGTCCTAAGAAAACCAAAGAGAGAACTAATCTAAAATAACTAATCTAACTAAAACTAACTACAAAATAAACAAAATAAAACACAAAACAAACTAAACTAACTAACAATAAATAAAACTAACTAATAATCTAATCTAATTAAAACTAACTACAAAACAAACAAACTAAAACTAATTATTCTATAAACACAATCTACTAATTACTACTATACTAACTCTAACTAACTTTTTTAATTTCTAACTGCAATATAACTTATTCACAAAATACACAATATATACAAAATACAGATTTAAAGAAAACCTGGAAAACTCATTTGGATTCTGCCCTAAGACAGTAAAAGATATTTTTTGATTTTTATAGTTTTATGAACAAGAAATAAAACAGAAAACTAATTAAACTAAAACACTAATCTGAACTAC
>JZKD02S2120819.1:258672-282375 GCA_000966675.3 Picea glauca
AATCTGACGGCGCAGATCACTTCTTCTGCATGCCAACTCCTGCGCTTAAACATCTGTGCAGCTTCTCCCGATCCAACAGCTGTCGGGATTTTCGAGTGTGATCCGACGGCTCTCGATCTCTTTCCTGTGCTCCTTGCGCGTATAAGAACGCTATTCCTCCTGAGCTTATTCTCCTCGAATCCTTAGACTGCGACTTATTTTCTTTTACTCGACCTCGACCATCTTCCTATCGGGTCGACTACCCTTCATCACTCTCCTTGAATATTGCTCTGTCATCATCTAGCTTCTTATGCCATAGACGATTGCCATCAATGACAACCTTGACATTCTGCATCTTCTCTGCTATTGCCATATTTCCAACAAGTAGAACATCAATTTCTGTCTCAGTCTCTATTAGATATCCATTATCCTAGCTCTCCCACAAACGAGGATGCCCCTTATTACAAAAATAATAAGTATTTAAAGGTTTTCCACAGGGTAAAACCTCCCTGTGGAAGTTAAAAATTGTTTACATGAAATCTGGGAGATATCCCAAAGTTGTCTAAACTAGGAAACTGAAATGAAACTAAAATATTTCAAATATCCTCTAAACTGTCCATCAAATCCCATGCAATTCGAATTCACCTGAAAAGGACCAAAAATGAAAAAATTAGAAGGATATTTATTAATAAATGATAGAAAATTTAATTCTGTAGACTAGCTACATAATCCTCTGATTCTGTAGCTAGTCTAAATAAAGATACAGAATCAGAGTTGAAATTAATTGAAAATATTTGAAGGAGATTTAATTCAATTATCATTTAACAACCATTTGAAAACAATTTATTCAATTGGAGCTTGAAATCAAAACAAAATCATAAAATAATTCAACTCTGTTCGTTTAATTACCACAGAATCGGGTCTAAAAGAGTCATATTCAAACAGTCGAGAAACCATTTGTTACCCAATGCAATCAATAAAAACAAATATAATGCATTTGTTATGCCGTTATACCAACAAGAGATATGATCAAATCTAACTGAATCGTTTAAAATTCGTTGTGAGGACATAGCAAACAAGGTGTATAATAGTGCGTACGAGATACCCGATCACATTTTTGCAAATTGGGGTAAGCAATATCGATTACATTCAAACGAATCGTAACCGAATTTGGAAACAAAAATAACACATTCAATCAATTCATTTCATAACCAATCAAATCCAACAGTTGTAAAATCTTTTGATATCAATTGAAACGATCATAATCAAAACAAATAGCAAGCAACTATTACGCTGCCCTGTCAACAGGAAATATGACTTTGACAAGATCATTCCAATCGTTATGACTGAGTTGACACAAAAAACAGTCCGCGCCACGAATAGATCAATTCAAATTCGGCGCGAAAATCAATTTAAACTAAGATCATAACAGGCTTGATTGACTGGCGGTAGAATTCATAATTTGTTATGGCCAATTGGGCAAACAAGGTTGATAGACTTTGATCAAAACGAAATTAACGAATCAATTTGCTAAGCTTTAGCATAGTTGTCATGAATCGAATCCATTCCATGATTCAGGCACACCTGTACAGACTTAAATGAACATATTGCTTTGATAAAAACAGAGTAGTTTGTTTCCCAAATTAAAATTGAACAGAGCAATATCTCAATTTCGAAAATTGTAAGACAGAGCCTATCGTAACAACCAAACTAAATCAAATCGTTTACCAACCATAACATATAGATCATAACAAGATCCAATCCGAACACGATTATGTTCCAAAAAATTTCCTTTTCAAATCGGATACAAACCAATCCATTCGAAAACAAACTATTGATTTTGTCAACTAAATAAGGCAAACCAGTCAATCAAATCTACATGCATACCACTCAAATCCAATCAAAATCTATCGATCTCTATATTGGGAATGATCGGATTGTATATCGGATTGAGATTTCTTTTATTCAAAACAAAACTAAATATAGAATACACACAATTATAACAGATCCATTCAAGATGTAACAGAACCATTTAAACACTG
The DNA here is from genome assembly GCA_000966675.3 of Picea glauca. Classification (NCBI taxonomy): domain Eukaryota; kingdom Viridiplantae; phylum Streptophyta; class Pinopsida; order Pinales; family Pinaceae; genus Picea; species Picea glauca. The sequence goes on from JZKD02S2120819.1 coordinate 260,694, forward strand.
AATTCAAACCATTACATCAACCTAGATTATTTACAAAAACAAATGATATCAAATTTTCCATACCTGAGTAGCGACGAGGTTGCTTGATTATGCCAGCTTGGAATTTACAATAGCCGTGGCTGATTCCATGTTTTTGAACAGGATGGAGCCGGTTGTCTTCTGTTTCTTATCCACTACTTGGAGCTTGGCCTTTTGACTGGTTAGCAGTGCAATCTGGTCTTCCAAAGATTGAATCTTTGATTGGATCATAGGAACATCAATATAATACCATTCTAACCATGAATTGCATTGGCCATAGGGTGACTGTGTGGGTTTAGACAGAGCAGGTGAGGGTTTGGCCAAATGACTGAGGGTTTCACGAGGCAACTTAATACCCGGGTAGTTAGGATCGTCCTTTAGGCAGGGGGGTAGGTTTGATACAAAATCATATGAGGGTTTGGGACATAAACCTTGCGAGTAGGGGTACTCACTGGTGAGAAAACGCTCAATATCTGAATCAGAATCCTCACTCAGAACTATAGGGTTAGACTCGGTAGAGGGTTTCAACCTGTTTCTGGCCATTCTTGAAATGAGTCGGGCATTCCTTTTCCCTTTGGCGTTTGCAACAATGTTTTCCTTGAGATTTTTGCTCATAGGCTTTGAATGGCCTCTGTACTCTTAGTTACAGTGTTGGGTAAGTCGATATGAGAGTTGGCCGAGGGTTTAGGCAGTAGGAGGTGTAAGGGTACAGGCGGTGAAATATTGGTTTCAATTACCACAGTTTTATCAACCTGTACAGGGTCGGTGTCTTCAAAGCCATTACGAGCGATGAAAGCCTTCCAAGTATCACCAAGCAAACTCAGATGATAAACAACGATGATTTTAATAAGCCCATGGTGAAACAGGCTGTTGTCAGCCTTGTGCCTCTTATACTTTTTGAACATCTTATACAGGCTCCGATGAAAATAGAATGGCATGTTTAGAGGATACCCTATAAAAATCATCAGCAGACGCAGGTGGTAGAGGAACACAAACCCGTATCAACCTTCACAGGTCACAAACTGCTTGACTAGCATTAATAAGTCGTGCCATCATTGTTTGAGCATAGTTACAGGCATACCTCTATCACAAGAGGTGATTTTGCGCGATTGAAACAACAATGTCCACGACACTTCCTCGACCTTGCAATTCTTAAACCAATGTTGTCCTGAAGTAGGTAACCCCGTAGCTGAGTTGATAAACTGTTCATCAATCTCTAACTGTATATTGCCGACCTTGGCTCGACAACCATCAAAGGTCATGGCAAACTGTCGTGCTACACAAAGGTTAAAACCCTCAAAATGTTTCACGAAGGTAAGCCATCCATTGTTTTCCAAATCTTGGCGGGCATTGTCAAACATTAACAGGGATTGACTGCCATTGGGTTCAACTCACACGACTGGTGCCATGGAGCTGAATACATGGTAAGGGAAGAGTTTGAATCACCAACACACACAGGAGCAGAGCTACCCAAACCAACAACAATGAACGAGCAAAAGGGGTAAGCATAAATTTGAGCATGCGAAGGTGGTGGAGTCTGCCATGCATAATATTGATTATCCAAGTACAACCGCCAATTTTCATAGCTGATCACTCCATAATAATAGCTCAACCATTAAGTCATGTGTACAACCAAAAAAATCAAAGGTGTATACCAATGCGTGCAAGTGTTATACCATAATGTTTAAAAATCTGACATATAAATCAAAACCCAAAATCAAATATGTGCCAATGTATATAATCAAGATTTTAACCAAGGTGCCAAACGGTATTCATATAGTCGACAAGCCAAAAGTTATAAAAATATTAACATAAGGATTATATCATATATATATAAAAACTTAATCATAACCCTTATGCATTTTCATAGAATCAATGATCATACAAGTCATATAAAGTGTAAATCCAAATGCTAAATACCTTACAAACTTAATAGAACCAAGTCATACAATCAATCGAAGTATGAGAACAGATCAAAGGATCTTGCCAGTCATATAGCGATCAATAAAAGGTAAGCGCAATAGGCATAATGACAAAAGAAATATTCACAGTTCAGATAATGATCGAAATGTGACTTCGAAAGGAGAAGTTTTCACGCTTACAGTCGTGAAAATTTAATGAAGACAAATGTGTAAATGTCACAAGAAATGAAAATGCGTTTATCTAAAAATTGCGACAAAACTTGATGTTTGCAAGACATAGGTGTAGGCAGCTTATAGGATAATAGAAAAAGTGAATTGGCTGCCAACAATACCATGGAAATCAAATATGAACTTCTCGGGGTGAGCGTACCAGTCTTTAATTAAATTGGGAAGGTTTTTTCCGTATTGGTCACATTCCTTCTTGTTAAAGTCTACTAGGAAACTGGCATTGTAAACAAAATTGGACACCGCAGACAATTTGTACATCACCTGTAGATGTTCTGGCTAGAAAGACCCAATTGCTACCTTTAGTGAATTGAAAATGGTTCTGGTAGGGATATCGACATTCTCCAACACCCAACCGATCATATCATTGTAGGGAAAGAGCCTAGGCCTCGCCACTATCTTATGTAGCTCTGACTGGGAAACAATTTTGTATTTGGTAGCTAGGTCCTCCATCTCATCATCACTTGAGTCGTCCAGGCAATTGACCAATTCATACTATAGAATATTGAACACTTGCGTCCAGGATTTAATGACGTCTATGCTTCTGGGAGAGGTGTCAGAGAGGATATATGTGTCCTAGCTCGACCCTTCACTAGGCTCTTTAGTTGCTTTTTGAGGAGACATGGTATTAGGTCTCAGAGATATAATATCTGTCACATGAAATGCACAAAGTTTATTACCTTGAAAACTTACTGCTTAGTGAAAACACACAATGAAATTTGAAATTCAACATCCTTTTCCTTTAATTGCGTCAATTTGCCAATACTTCTATTGAAGAAGAATTTACTTTTCCTTAATGAATAATATTTCTGTGGTGGTTTATGATCTCACTTGGAATGATTGTCGTAAATCAACTATTAATGCCATTAATTTTTGGGAAAAGCACAGATGAAATTTGAATTTATCCGAGTCATTATTTAGCGAAGGATTAATTACGTGATAGTCATCGTTAATGCGTCAGTTAATCACACTTATCGTTAAGAAAATTTCACGACTTTGGATATCGGGATATCGTATGGAATTTCAAGGTATAATCCCTTAAACGTGAAATTATGATGTGATTAATTAACTTTAATCATGTTTAACCCCTTTAAATAATCATGATCAACCTAAGATAGCTTCGCGATTTCGGATATCAGGAATTTGAAAGTTTTTCGAGGCAGGATCTCCGAAACGCGAAATCGCAATATGATTAATTAATCGTTAATCATTTTTAATTCTTAATTAATATAGTTTAATGATTAAGACAATTTCGTGACTTCTGCTATCGACATTTTGAAATTGTTGTATGTTGAGGTTCCTGCATCGCAAAACTTCAAAACTCAATCTTTGAAATGTAGTCTTTGGTTATTTGACTCGTTAATGAGTAGGCGACTCCATAATTGTTAAGAGATTGGGATCGTTTGATTAAATGGGAGACTTCATCAATGGTGAGAATTAAGCGCGTGTTGTTTTTATTTAAACGAGAATGAAAGTTATTAAAGTCTAAAGTTTTATAAATATATATGTGTTCCAACATAGGCTCCATCTAGGGATCTCGTCTCCCTATGAGACACAGAAGAATAGTAGACCAAGTAGCCTTTATTGGGTAAATGGAGTCATTATTGCATTTCTACGAAACACATTTTGAAAAAGGACACACAGATGGACTTTGGAATTCATCCATGTCTATGAAAACTTTCAAAACTTAATCATTCATCGATCTTGATTTTAGGCTTATTAATGGATTCCTTTTCTTAAAACTGATTTTAGATTTGCTTAAGATAATCAAAACAACCTTAACTGATCTATCAAACTCTGTTCGATTTTGTTCGCATAAAGAAAAGTCATTTTAATATTTTAGTCAGGGAGTCCCATGTTGGCTTAGAGTGTAGATCTAGTCGAAAAGAGAACTAGTTACTAGAGTGCATTATAATACATGTATAACAGCCTTGCAGAGATCATAGACATTGCTTCATTTCCAGCGAGCCTGGTGAGTACCTCGGTGAAGTTATCTAATTCCCAAATTGAATTTCCTTTCTCCACTTCAATCATTAATTTTTCATTTAAATTTTGAGATGAGGGCAATCATTTAATGAATTTCCTTTCATTAGCTCTTTTTGGACTAGATGGGGGCAATCATTTTATGAATTTCCTTTCACCATCTGTCTTATATTTTTTAAAACATGAAGTGGGGGAAATCAATTTGTATACAATATACTAGGGATGACATCTGTTTATAATTTAAAATCAAAGGCCTGTTAAATCACTTTGATTACTCTAGAATAATATTCTTCCGACCTTCAAAACACCTTCACTTACAGGAATTTTTTAAGGGGAACTTTTAATTTCTAGGGACTTTCCTTGAGCGAAACTAATCAGTCTAAATTTGTTAGAAAATCTAAAGTAGTTAGGATTAGCCTAGACATACTTTCTTTCAGTTAGATTCAGAGGGATCATAAAGATTTTTGCCTATTCTCATGTTGCAGACTTATTTCTGAGCTTTCAGAGTCATGGTGAAGTCCTTTTTCCTCCATGAAGATCAAGAAAATATATTTAGAATCACAGGAAAATACAACTTGAAGATAAGAAGGAAAAACAAAAAGAGGATTCAAATGTTCTAACGTGAAAATGATCATCCCTATGCGAGCCTGCTTATGGATTCTTGAATTCTTTTCTTTAAAGTCTTTTTATTTCTTACTTTCTTATTATAAATTTCATTTCATTTTATTTTTAATTTTATTTTATCCAGAGAAAACTCTTCAAAATTAAAACGTAATTTTATGTTGATCTGGTTGTATATTAGGTGACAACATTTGTACAGATGAAACTTCTGTCATACCTAGTGATATGTCCTTGAAAATTTAACTTGGGTCAGTAGGGAAGAAGTTCATACCTCAAATTTTTTCTATATTTTGAACCAAATAAACTATCTATTTATCACCTATTTCGAGAGAAAGCCAATGTTTTGAAACATGAGCATCGATTTTTGATACATCTTATCTCTCAACTATCAACTGGTAGCCTGCAATGAAAATAAACATGATAGCTGTCAGAAACTTCTGTAGATCGAAACTCTATGCGTTACTTATTTTTAAACTTTTGTTTTTATGAGATCGACAAACCTGTTTTTATTTACAATGAAAGTAAAGACTTACTGAAGAAATGAAAAGTTGTAAACAAAAATGTGAAAATCAAACCGGTATGTACAATGGGAGTTCAGAATCTAGTTACTGCATGAAAAGCTTTAGGTAACGCCTGTTGATAGAGGTGTTAAGGATTTTCCCATTGAGATTTTCTAACAAAAATGAATTCTTTCCCTCAGAAGTTCTGATCTTGAAAGGTCCACACCATATATGGTCAAATTTGTCGTGCTTTCCTGAGTCTTCTTTCCTGGCATCCCATTTTAAAACCAATTCACTAGGGAGGAATTCCCTATCTTTAGTTTTTTGGTCAAACATGGCTTTCATGTTATCCTGATATTTCTGGAGGCTCTCATCCACTTCAGCCCTATTTTGCTGGACTTCTATCAATTGATTTATTCTTCTGGTGATGTCATTTGGCTCTTCCTTTGCGTCCTTCCAGAGTTTCATTACGGGCAGAAAAATATTTATGGGGAGAACCACATTGGTTCCGTATACCATTTGAAAGGGGGACATTCCGATGGATTTCTTAGTGCCTATTCTATTATCCCATAAAGCATACTTCAAATGCACATGCCATGCTTTCTTATTTTCAGTCAACACTTTTTTAATTATGGTGATTAAACTCTTGCTAATTATGGTAATTATGGTGAACAACCAAAAACCCTAATATAGGAGAAATGCTCCTTGATGTACCAGTATGCTATCTTTCCCAGATTAGTCACATTTTTGTCGAAAATTCTGGGAGGTAGGTAACCATATATAGTGGTGTGCATCGAGAATGAAATGTGCGTGTGTTTTTTTTATTTAAACGAGAATGAAATTTATTAAAGTCTAAAGTTTTATAAATATATATGTGTTCCAACACATACCATTTTATTTTATTTTTAATGTGATCAAAAATCTTTATTTTCACTATGATGGATGTGAGGAAATTTTGTTTATTTTTTGTAATGTGTGATGTGTGAGGTCCCTAGTCATTTCTCAGGAATGCTCTTATATAAATATTTCTACTTTTCAACATTTCTAATCTTTCTTTGAGCATCAAATATTGGACTATCTAAAGGTCCCATATTATTTCTTGATCTGAAGCTATTAATAATATCATAAGCCAAAGAGGAGTACCACCGCTATAAAAATGAAGGAGAATTCATATCCTCATGAGGTTGTCGTTTCATTCTGGACGGATTCAAGCGTCAACATTTTTGGTGACCATACTGGGGATAGACTTAAAGATTCAATATCTGATTCTAGATTCTAAAATTATATGACTTTTCCTAAGGCCAACCATCCCCAACTAGAGATCAAACTGAATAATCAACGAAGTATTCTTCATTAATTATACAACCTTGTGACAACAACTTCTCGAACGAGAGAAGAACTAGAAAGATCCTGGGAGACACTAGTTCAACAAGAAGAAAGATAAATTCTTCGAAGACAAAGAAGAGACGAAAGACAAGACCGGAGAAACGAAAGACGAGCTCGAGAGTAAGGAAGGAATTGAAGTTGGACAGATACAAAGGACCAGTCACTAGAAGAAAAATCAAGCAATTGCACACCTCAACATTTGAACAACATACTCCTGAAGAAAAGAAAAAACTTCCAGACATGGCTGATAGAGAAGAAAGACGAGAAGAACCATATGAAGAAAGATGGGAGGAAAGAAATGAAGAAAGAAGAGAAGAAAGGAGACATGAAGATAGGCAAATATTCAGAAAATTGAGAAGAATGAGTGATTCTCCACTCGATCTATGAGGTGAACAACATGATTTACCTCTTCTTCCTAAATGAGCTTTGAAGACATTTTCCAGAGATGGAACTATGGGTGCTAAGAGACATATTGATTTTTTTTGGATGTTTGTGATTTCCATCTTGTTGAACATGATGACATAATGGTAAGGTTGTTTCTCCAAACTTTATTGGGCCAAGATTATGAATGGTACACCACATTTCCCACAAGGTCAATTGGCTCTTTTGATGACCTTGAATCTATGTTCCTAAATATGTTCTTTCCCCCAGTCGCATATGGTGCAACACACACTGTCACTGAGAAGGGGGGTGAATCAATGTCTAGAAATTTTGGCTACTTTTTACACTTTCATAGATTAACTAAATAAACTAAATAAGATATATGTAGTTCAATTAATTATTCATAAACATTTATAACACAAATTGTATGAAGTAGATAAAATATCATTATTTTATTTATTTAACTTGAATGAATACAAATAAGATCAATCCTTTAATATCTTTAACTTCAACTTATGAGAGATCCAACTCTTTGATACAAGACCCAACTTGTAGTTCTCAGATCCAACTGAGAAATGAGGAATCCAACCCTCATAACAAGACCTGGCTTGTCGATCTCAGATCCAACTGAGATGTGAGGAATCCAATCCTCATGACAAGACTCAACTTGTAAGCAGGTACCAACCTAATAGAATGAACTTTCATTCAATCCATTATATACATATATATATCAAGACACACTTCTTCCCTTTGTATTCATTTTCTTATATAGTCCTCCAAGGGGTGACACTTTGAAACAATGTGTCATTTTGGAATGAAACATTGCACCCCTTCATTTAATTAACACAAATGGTAACTTTTACTAATTGATTTTCGTACACAAAATTAGATATCTATTTTCATATGAATATTCTAGAGTGATGGAAATGAATTTTAAAATTCTACGACATGGGTTTTGTGAAGAACATGCTTAATTAGTTGACATGCAATAAATTTCCCCAGAAAATGTGCGAGGTGGCCGAAACAGGTGGTTATTTGAAATCAACTTGTCCACATTTTCCTTTCATCATCGGATTCCAGATCGACTTTAGTACATTTTACCTTTTTATAAATGTCTAAATCAACCTCTATATATTTACTTTGTTGGTGAATAGTTAAACTCAACTTGTAAACATTTTAATTTATGGTGGATATTAAAATCGGCTCCCTTTCAATTGATAGTCACTAAAGATTTGACTTGGTCTCACCCTTTTTCGTATTTCCTTCCCTATTCGACCGAAAAACATCTTTTGGTCGACTCAACTAGAAGAAATTTGACTTGAGTAATTCGATTTTGGTCAACCCAACTTGCTTCAGCATCAACCCGACTTGATTTAAGTTTACTTCGACTTCGACCTTTGGGGAAATTTAGGTTAATTCTTTCTTGGACCGACTCGACTTAGAAGAAAATCAACTTGAGTAATTCGACTTTGGACATCTCTACTTGCTTTGGATTACTTGTATTTATTGACTCAATTTTATTTAAATTCGACCTTCGAGGTGATTTACTTCACTTCTACTTGGATTTAATCGACTTAGAAGAAAATCGACTTGTGTAATTTGATTTTAGATCGACCCGACTTGCTTCTGTTTCAACTTCGACTTTGGCTTCGATCTTCGAATTCTTCTAGTTATCCAACTTCGACCTTTGACTTCTTTGACCTCTTTGATTTCGACATTCGATCTCTTTGACTTCAACCTTTGAATTTTTCAACTTTGACTTCTTCAATTTCTTGTTGAGTTGTTTATACCAGACTTCTTGATATCTACTACATTTTGTTTGACTTTGACCTTCAACTTTTTTGATTTCAACTTCTTGTTGAGATTTTTATACCAGACTTCTTCATATCTACTGAATTTTATTGAAACACTCTAATTTGATCCTTTCTCCTTGCATTTAGTTAGTCGACTTGACCCATTTAATTGTTTCAACTCGACTTAAGGTTTGACCGATCAAGATAATTATTTTCGACTCGACTTAAGGATTGAATGGTCAAGAATTTTCTTGCTGAGACTTTTATACCAGAATTCTTGACTCTGTGAATTGTATGGATCCATATTGGATTCTCCATTTACCCTTTTTTTTTCTAGACAATTTCTTCTTTTGTGCATGGATGTTAATAACACATTCCACCATAGACCATATTTCCACTAGGATGAGTGCATCAAGTTCATACAATATATTTAGTCAATATTATCCTTCTATTAACATTATGTCCAATATTGACAATGCTTGACATTCAAGTCACCTTCATAACATTATTTCCAATATTGACAATGATTCTCAAACCATTCAATCAATGATACTTCACCTATCTATCAAGGTTGACATCAATGACAACCAAATTTCCAACAACATATCATACCCTTCTCACTAATTTCACCCAAATTTGTTTGAAGAAAAATGAGAGAATGAGAGATTTCAATCTCAGATTCAATAAAATAATGAACAAGATCCCTGAATATAAAAGGACAAATGATCTGGTAATACTTGGTTTCTATAAGAACACCATGCCACCAAATGTGAAGTTCACCATTAGAACTTCCCAAATTGATACTCTAGATGAAGCAATGACCAAATCTACGGAGATTGAGGAAATTATGATTGAAACGGGCACTGACCCTGACATTATTATCGGAAAATTACAAAGGTAGATGGGTAATCTAAATATTAATGATCAAGGAGAATCTAGTTTGAAAAAGAATGAAGAGCAAAGGCCGCGACCAAGTCAAAATCAAACCATTGGTGGGGGATTTTTTAAAGGGGCTATACCGGATGTGAAAATAGACCCTGTTGCATCCCATGAGACTATACACATGATTGAGATTGCACAGATGAATAGAACCATTAGACAAATGCAAAATGAAATAACGAGATTGAGAAGGAATGATAATTATATACCCGATAGCTCGAAGATGCTCTGAAGAAATCACAAGTTAGGGTTTGACAACAACGATCTCAACAACGCAAAGAATGGTTACCAAAGGGGATGGGAGTGGAACCCCCTCATACAAGCAGGTAGTGGTGGATAGGGGGAAAGGCCCATGGGGCGTTGGTTTCAAATAACCACTGAAAAGCACCTTAGGATCAGGACTGGAAAAGAACCAGGAGAGCAACCAGGAAAGAAGGGATCGTGTGGGGGAGGAAGTCAGAGAAGCCCAGAAGGAAGCACAGGAACCAGTGAACCCCAGTGGGATAAATGGGCACAACACATGTAAACCTAAAACCGAAATGATAGCAAGGGTTATATTGGAAGACCCACAAACACAACTCTATCGGAACCAGATGAAGATGCATGCACTAATTTTCAAATTCATGGGGTTGTGGCCCACAGAAAGAACGTTTCGCAACTGGATAAAATACCAATGGAAACCAAGTGGAGAAGTGGAACTCCACCTGGGCTTGAAAGGTTTCTTCATAACAGTCTTTATGAACCTGGAGGAAAAAGATAAAGTCTTTGAAGGGGGGGCATACCTCCACACCTCAACAAGGTTGTACATGCAGCCGTGGAAGGAAAACTTCTCCCTAGAGAAATAAACCTTTAAAAATGTCCCAATCTGGCTGAGATTTTACTCCCTAGCGCTAGACTACTGGATTCCATCCACCTTCGAAGAAATCAGGAGCAATATGGGAAAATATGTCAATACATTAGAATAAACCCTAAAAGGGAGATATACATTATATGCAAGGATCTGTATAGAGATGGATGTGTTGGGGGCATTCCCAGAAGCCATAAGCCTGGAATTCAGGGATAAGGAATGGATACAAAGAATCAACTATGAGCAGATCCCCTTCCGATGTATAAGATGCCATGAACATGGACACCTAATTAGAGAATGTCCGCTCAACAAAAAACAAGAAACGAAAAATACCAAAACACAACAGGATGAGGACGGGTTTGTAAAACCTAATCACAGAAACAAAGCAAAGCCCCAATAGGAAGAAACCCAGAAGCCAGGACTAGACCATAAGGAAGGGACAAGGATAAACAAGGGGAAGAAGGAGTAAAGGAAAAGACAAAATCTAGATAAACTAGGGAACAAACAACTTAGGAGAATACATATATTCCAAGCAATAAAATGGAACAGGGAGGTAGCCCAAGTCCTATGGAAAGAGGAAACGAAGATACCAAAACCCCAATGCAGGAGGAAGATGGAGACTCAGAGATGACACTAAGAGAGGTAGGCATGGAATATTCAGATCTCAGAGACATTTTGGAAAGGGAAGGAATAGACCTCCCGAACATATTGGAACAATGGAAAAAGCAAGGAGTAGACAATGTGCCAGTAGAGAAACTAGATCGTATCCAATACCTTTTCCTTCCAAGAGAGGAAGAAAAAACCAGAGGGATCAAGCACACACATGGTGATATAGGACACTTGGGAATCAAAGTAGGAGAGGGACAATCACAATAGTCACCCAAGCAAACGAGGCAGAAGAAAGGAAGGAAATCAAACAGTGTAGCCCTACAAGAACTAGGAGCCCTGCTGATCAATTCAGGTAAGATAAAAAAGATCTTCCCCAACTCCCCCCCCACATGTTTAAATGAATATTATAACATGTAATATAAGAGGCCTAAACATCCCACAAAAAAAAATAATCCTTAAAAATAAACTGAGGAAGGAACAAGCTGACCTTTGTTTCATTTAAGAGATAAAATGCATTATAGACAGAATGGAAAGAATCAGTAAAAAAAATGGAGTAAGAACAAGGTTTTGGCTATTGAAGGCCAATAGATGGCAGACAATATACTCACCTTATGGAACCCACACTCGCTGACCCTACTAGCAACCGAAGCAATGAGACACACACTTCCGGTTAGCATGCAAATTATAGGTAACACTGAGGTGATTTTATGCACAAATGTGTATGGCACCCAGAGGTTGGATGAGAAAAGGAGAATTCTCCTAGACCTCGAATATCTATAGACCCAAGCCTGCAACTACCACTATATATTAGCGGGGGACTTCAACATGATCATGACAGTTGCAGAGAAAAAATTGGGCACCAGGAGATTGGACAAAGACGTGGAGGAATTTTCAGCTTTCATTGAAGCAATGGAGATGGTGGACATCAGAACCAACAATGGCCAATTCACCTGGAATAACAAATGAATTAACCACTGCCAAGTAGCTACAAGACTAGATAGATTCCTGGTGTTGGAGTCCATTATTCTATAGGGACTAAATTTAGAGTGCAACATCCTCCCATGGGGGGGTTCCTACCATTGGCCAGTTCAATTGGAAGCAAACTTCCAAACCACTCTGAAGAACAAACCCTTTAGATTTGAGAAATTTTGGATCGATAATACCACTTTCAAGGAGAATCTCAAACAATGGTGGAGGGAGGAATTACCATATCAAGGGACAAGGATGTTCAAATTTATAAGAGACTCAAGTACATCAAATACAAACTCACGGAGTGGAACAAGGAAATCTTTGGAAACATAAAACAAGAGAAGAAAAATATAGAGGAAAGAATGAGGATACTTCAGGAACTCTGCATAGAAGAGGGTTACATAGAGGAGTGGAAAACATAAGAGATCCAGATGATCCAGGAATGGGAAGCAAGATGCCGACAAGAAGAGACTCTATGGCACCAAAAGTCCAGAATCAGGTGGCTAAAGGAAGGGCATCAGAATACCAGGTTTTTTCATAGAACAACCATTGGATGAAGAACACACGGCCAAATCCTGAAAATCAGAGATCAGGATAGGATCAAAAGAGAATCCCACAAGGAAATTGAAATACACTGATCAATCACTTTGAGGGGATAGCCTAAGAACCTAATCAAGACAGAATGGAGGCCATACAAAGGATAACTCAACACATCCCAAGGTTGGTCACTGAGGAACAAAATATCAATCTAAACAAACCCATAACAAAGGAGGAAATCAACCAAGTGGTCTAGGAGATGCCCAATGGGAAGGCCCCAGGCCCAGATGGTTTCACAATGGAAATTTTCAAATCATGTTGGGAAGTGGTTAAACAAGATTTTTATGGGGTGGTGGAAGATTCTAGACGCTCGGCTTCCATTCTGAAAGCTTTAAATGCCATAATGATCATACTAATCCCAAAAGAAAATAAAGCAAGGACCCCAAATCACTATAGGCTAATAGATCTATGCAATGTAGTGTACAAGATAATCTCCAAAGTCATAGCCAACCGCTTGAAACCCCTCCTACCCACACTGATTTAACAGGAATAGAATGACTTTGTAGAGGGAAGAAAAATACTGGAAAACATCATCCATGCCCATGAGTTTATACACACATTGAAAAGCCAAAGGAGAGGGGGGATGGTAATCTAACTTAACCTGGTGAAAGATTATGACAAAATTAGTTGGCACTATATGGCCAAGATGATGGAAGCCTTTGGGTTTGAACACCATTGAATCAACTGGATTGTCAATCTAGTCTCAATGACAATCCATTCTCTGCTAATCAATGGAGCCCCAATGAAACCCTTCTAGCCTTCGAGAGGCATAAGACAAGGAGACCCACTATCCCCCTTCTTGTTTATTCTAATGATGGAAGGGCTCAACAGAAGCATAAAAAGTGCAACTACAGCAGGAGAATTAAAAGCCATCAAACCTTTCAAAAACTATCCAACCTCCACACACCAACAGTTTATGGATGATACCCTACTCCATGGTACACCTACAGTCAAGGAAGAAAAAACCTACAAAAGAATCTTAGAAGACTTTAGGGAAGCCTCTAGAATGGAGATCAACCACTCCAAATCCATGATCTTTTTCTTTAACACCAATCCTGTAATTCAAAGGAACCTGGCTAACATTCTAGGATTTGAACACAAAACGCTCCCAACAAAATACTCGGGAATCCCCCTAATGGACAGAGCTTGCAAAATGGAAATGTGGGAAGGAGTGATCAGCAAACTGCAAGAGAGGGTAAAAAATTGGACCTACAGAGCTCTCAACTTGGGAGGGAGGCTTATCCTTACCAAAGCGGTTCTACAAGCAATTCCGACATATATGATGTCAGTGTTTCCAGCTCCCAAAGGAGTACTACAAAAGACAAGAGCCATTCAAAGAGGATTCTTATGGTGAGGTGTGACAAATAAAAAGAAATGGGACCTAGTAGCCTGGGAGAAGGTATGCAGACCAAAATTTAAATGTGTCCTGGGGTTACAAGACCCACAGATAACCAATGAAGCCTACAGGGAAAAAATCTGGTGGAGATGGGTCAAGGATGAATCAGTACCATGGAAAAACCTCTGGAAGGCCAAGTATGGCCAGAACATCAACAATCAAGACCACATTTGTTTTATGGGCACAAGGGAGGGCTCATCCATCTAGAATCTAGCATGGTGCAACAAGATTTGGATCCATAAAAACAGCTTCTGGGAAGTCAGAAATAGTAAAAAAGCTAGATTCTGGGAGGACGCATGGCAACAGGAACCCAGAATGGAAGATCCGAATAGAGAGGAACTACAATAGGAAATGACAGTGCAAGGTAAAATAAAAATCCATCACTACTGGAAGCAAAGAATAGATAACGAATAATGGAGGACCTAGGATAAACTCAACCCCCAAAATAGAGATTGTATCGCAACCCAAACAAAAGAGGTGGAAGACGAATTGGGGAAAATGAAAATTGCAGTCTCAGAGGATGAGAATCAATTAAGGTGGGGAAGGAAAAATGGTGGGGAATTCAACTTAAAAGAAGCATGATAGTACATTGCCGACTAGGATGAGGAGGACCTGACACAACAATGGGGAAATATTTGGCGCAACCCCCAATGGCCAAAATTCAAACTGTTCGAATGGTTAGTACTCCACAACATAATTATAACCTAGGAAAATCTTAGGAAAAGGATTTATATAGGTCCATCTCACTGCCACCTCTGTCAAGTCAAGGAGAAAACAACCAATCACCTCCTCAACGAGTGCAGTTACACAACATAGTTATGGGACTGGGCGACCGCTATATATCACCAATCCAATAGGATCTGGGGCAACATCAATGCAACCATCAACAATTGGAATGAGAGTTACAACAAAAATGACATCATGAACCTCTACTGGGAACTAACGTCGGGGATGATAATCTAGGAAATATGGAAAGAAAGTAATCGATGCATCTTCAAGAATGAAGGCCTACTGGAAGGAAAGCTCAAGGTGACAATAATCTCACAAATATGAGAAACGGTGCAGAGCCATAACTTCAATAAGGAAACAACACAACTCACTGACGAAGATGTCTACATCTTGTAGTTATTTCACCTAAAGGATGGACACAATAGATCAACGGTTGCGTGGGATCCACAACTCGACCCCCCCCCATTGAGGTTCCTTAAACTAAATTTTGACAGGGTGAAAAAGGCCAACCCAGGAGTGGAAAAGATGGGAGGGGATATCATAGACAGTGGTGGTAACATCATCCGGCTATATGCTGGGAGTATGGGAATCTCAACAAACAATGCAACAAAACTTGGAGCTCTGGAACTTGGCCTTGAAATTCTAAGGCGCAAAGGGATGACAAACATAATCATGGAAAGCGACTCCACCTTGGTCATCAATACGATGAAGAGAATCCATAATGGAACCAGAGTGGGTAAGGTTCAGAGACACTGGAGCCTGGCCCTCTCCCTACAGAAAATCCAGGAGCATCTGAAAAATCTGAACATAGTGGAGTTACGCTGGGTCCACAGGTCAACGAATGGCTTGGTGGACAAACTAGCCAATGAGGGGGTATATAAGGAAGGACCGGATCTAGAAACTACCTGGATCAACATCCTGAATGGCCAACTCAGAACAGACTGCATCCAGCTAGTGACAAAAGACCGGAAAGTTAGGATAAGCAAGGCAGGTCACATCGAGAAGGGAAGCACAAAACTCAATGATGGGCATGCAGAACCTAGGCAAGATATGATTTCTGAATACTCGGTCACCAATCAACATGGAGGATCAACATCAATAGTAGGTGAGAGTATAGAAACAAGACCCTAGTGACAGAAAGAGGAGATGAGAAAGAACGAGGGAAAGTATAGATGAAAAACTGCATATAACAAATGACGTAAGGCATGAGGGAGTGACATGGTCCAAAATTGATCCTCCATGCCAAAGCACAGATACGAACAACAACATAGTAGGATCTCATACGAGCAAGGGAAAGGACCCGTACAAGGATAAAAGGTGATTCATCATGATCATATGAACCACAACTGAAATAAATATTGGGAACGATTCCCAATACAGGAAATCCATGATTGGAAGGACAAGCACACAACAAGAGAAGTCCAATAAGAGGAACGAAAATAGAAATAACCACAATTAGAAGAAGCGCAATATCAGGGACTACTAGAGATACAAGTCAGGAAAAAAAAGAACCTCTGTGAAGGGAGGTACATGATGAATAACCAACAAAGGATCCGCGACAGACCCAATGTGATGGTAAGAATGAAGCATATGCATAGGAAGAGAAAACCCCTTGGAAAGGAAGTCTTGAATAGTCCACGAAGGATATCAAGAATGGAGCAGGTGGAAAAAGAGTCGGAGGGCACCTTCCAAACTTTGGTAACACCAAAAGGAAAAGAGACCATTACCCGCTGGGAAAAAGAAATAAAAGGAAAAAGAAAAGGCAAAGCATGGGATGCATTGGCACAGGAAGTGGACTGGGTAACAGATCCGGGGGCCACGCAGCCCAGGGAAACCCTATACCAGAAAACAATGGAGATGGAATGGATAACTAAGATGATGATTGGTAAAGAGATTATGGAAACAAAATACACTGGACGGGAGGATAAGAAGGAACTCAAGAAGATGTTGGAAGAAATCCTGAGTCGCACCAACAGTTTGGAAACCATCACCAAACTGTTAGTTGAGGTCGAGAAGGACCAAAAATCTAAGCTGGAGCGGTTGGCTGCTCAATTTCACCTCTATCTGTGCTATGTCCACCACATGGATATCACACCAGTCGATGGAAATGGTGCGCCAACCCACATCAGGAAGACTTGCATGATCCCCCAGAGGGAGGAAAACAAGAGCTAGGCAGATGGCGGGGAGAAAAATATTTGTCGTGGACTAGTGAAAGGTTAGTCAAATGGTTAGTGCGATCACAACCCTCTTGGGCCTTGTAGGTTGGTGCAACATCTGTCTTCCTTTTATGTTAATGTTTCTTTTCCTTTTAAAATTGGTTATGGTGGGACTGGACTGGTTTCCCCTGGTGGTAGACTAGTCCCTCCCCTTGAATATATCAGTAAGCGCAACTCGGGAACCCCTGGTCTAGTTTCCTACTAGGAAGACCAGGAGGCCCCTCTTTTTTTGTATCATAATTTTTACAGTAATACAGTTACCTATACTCACTTATATAAAAAAAGGATAATTATATACCCAATCCAAGGATGTCGGTCCCAAAACAAAGAAGGAACCCTCCTTAAGAGTAGAGAGTGAGGTTTGAGAATGTTGATAATCAACAAAGATAGAGGGTCCCTAGATAGCCAATTCTAAATGCAGTGGTTCTTGATTAACCATACAATGAACAAATAGTTGAAGTAAAAAATGATTATTTACCAGAATAAATTTGTGAACATGGACAGACGGAGTGGTGCGAGACATCCATGTATATATTTGAAGAAGGTAAAGATGATCTTGTCTCACAAGAAAATGTTGTCCAAACATGACCATTTGTAAATAATTCCAAAAGAAAAGATAATTATGAAAACTACAAAGAAAAATATAAAGAGAAAGATAATGAGAAAGAGAGTAACAAAAGTATGATAAGAAATAACAGATTTAAGCAGCAACATCAGATGCCAAACCCCCTTCAAATGATATATAATGTTGTTGATGTTCTAAGTAAGTTAAGGATTACTCTTCCTTTCACAGAAGTGGTAAAGATTCCTCAATAGAGGGAAAATATTTTGAATTTGTTGGACGAGACAACGAGAAGAATTGAAGTAGTTTTTGAAAACCCAAAGCAAAGTCAAAATACATCAGTAGTGAAGTTGAGAGGAAAAGTCCCACCCTTCTATATTTTGATAGAAAACCATGATGTTTCACTCCATAATTGTCTAGTTGATACTGACACGACAAATAATATCATGCCTTTGGCAGTAATAGAGGCACTTGGTATGAGATGCACCAGGTACTATGAAACAAGAGAAAGAATTTACGCAATTGATTCCATGCAGGTGCCAACTTATGGAGAAATTAAAGATTTTTATGCCTAGATTATTGTCGCTCCCCATATTATTACAGTTTTCAATATTGTGGTGGTGGATCTTCTTCTTGCATACAGAGTTGTCCTCAGAAGAGACTGGTCATCCATGATAGGAGGCTATATAATGAATGATGGAAGTTGCATGATGTTGTCAGATAAATACGAAGAAATGATCAAGGTTCCTAGTGAACCTAAGAGACAATTTTCTTTCAAAAATAAGGATATCGAGCTAATGGAAGATTATATAGATGTTGGTATTGGAAACTATGCCATCCTAGATATGGAGTAGATTGATGATATAAAAAAATGAAGATAATTATTTTGTGGGCTACTGAAGGATGTCATTCGATGGAGCTTGTTCAAGCTCAGGGAGTAGAGTTGGAATTGTTCTTAAAATCCCCAAAAATATTGTACGCCCACATGCCATCAGACTTGAGTTTTCTTGCACAAATAATGAAGAAGAGTATGAGGATTTGATTCAAGGAATGACCCTTGCACGGGAAATGAAGATTGAATATTTGATTGTCACTGGAGACTCTGAATTGATAATAAATCAATTTACTTAGAAATATAAGATTAATAAATAAAGGATTAAATTATATTTCAAAAGAGTAAATGAATTGATGGATACCTTCTATTATTTTAATATTTATTTCATTCCAAGGGATACAAATCATAAGGCAGATTCATTAGCATTGGCTACTTCGTTGTTGAACCCAGATGATATCTAGAGTGATACCTCTTTTCAGGTAAAAAAAGTATTTCAACCTTTGGTACCTGATAACCAGGAGTATCTTCAAGTGTTTGAAAATGATGAATACCTAGAGAATTTTCTAGTAAATCAAAATGAAGTTGAAGATAATGATATTGTCTCTGTTCCAAATAATTGTGTGCAGTCTAAATCTCTTTTCACAAGAGATGATCATGCCAAAAATCTCATGGAAGAGGTATTGGTCCAAAAAGTTCAAGAAACAAGAAAAGTCAACATTGGGACTGATAACTCCCCAAAGTACATCAACTTGGGAGTTGATTGTACATCTGAAGAAGCTGATCAATATATTTCCCTATTCAAAGAACATCTTGATGTTTTCACGTGGAGTTATGATTATTTAAAGGAATATGATAAGACAATATTTTAGCATATCATCCCATTAAGAGAAGGAGAAAAACCTATCAAACAAAAAATAAGGATGATGAATCCCAAGTTGAAACCATTGGTGAAGATTGAGTTGGAAAAATTGAAGAAGGATGGAATAATGTATCCCATCAGACATTTTGACTGGATTTCAAATCTAGTGGTTGTGAGAAAAAATACTGGGGAAATTCGAATACATGTGGATTTCTGGGATCTAAATAAATCAAGTGTAAAAGATAATTATCCTCTGTCTAACATGGAATTCCTTCTTCAACAAGTCACTGGATCTTCTTGCATGTCCATGTTATATGGATTTTCCAAATACAATCAAGTTTTGGTTGCAGAGGAAGACAGAACGAAGACGACTTTCATAATGCCTTGGGAGACATATGCATATGCTTAGATGCCATTTGGTTTAAAGAACATTTGAGCTACATTTCAGAGGCATATGGACCACACATTTGAAGGTTTGATCGGGAAATTCATGGAGGACTACTAATATGATTTGATAGACCATTCAAAGACAAGAAATGAGCACATTCATCATCTAATGAATTATTCAAGAGATGTAGATTATATGGAGTTTCTTTGAATCCAAATAAATGTTTGTTTGTTGTGACTTAAGGAAAGTTATTGGGGAATATTGTGTGAAAAAAAGGAATTTATATTGACCCAGAGAGGGTTAGAGCTATTAATGAACTCAACCCTCCACCATCTAAGATTGGAGTCCAGTCATTTCTTGGCAAAATCAATTTTGTGTAGATATTTGCCCTTGATTATGTGATCATTGTAAAACCAATCAATTCATTGTTAAAAAAGGCTCAAAGGTTAGAATGGACTTCGGATACACAGGAATCATTTAGTAACATCAAAAGGGAAATCACTAAAGCTCCAACCCTCATTAGTCTGGATTTTCAAAGAGATTTCATCAGGTATTCATTTGCTACAGAAATTGTTTGTGGCATATGTCCTTACTCAAAGAAATGCCAAGGGTGAAGATGTATTAATCATTTTCATGAGCAAGACCCTTCTGTTGATATTGAGAGGGGGGTGAATCAATATCAAGTACAATTTAAAACCTTTTTCAACTTATACTTAAACCATTCAACTATATCCGATGAGCAATGAACAATAGTATAAGAGTTACACCAATACACCATAATACACCATGCACAATATATGAGAAATAATCAATAGTTTATTGTTCAAGGGAAGTNCCTTCCTTCCACCCAAGAATATATGAGAGATAATAAAACTTTACATTAAATCATCACCATCAACCAATCATCACATAGAACCCAATAATGCTTCCTGAGACTTCTTCAATTTCTGTAATTCTTCAATTCTTGGAGTAATCTGATCCTATAGATAATATTACTCAATGTATTCTCTGAAAATCCTCCAATTTTCACTCCTTGAATCCTCCCCCAAAAAAGGTTATAGAAAGAATGGTAGACTTTATTCAATTATAGTCCGTTCAGAAGACCCAATTGTACAGCATGCCCCACGCTCAATATTTAACATCCAATTCTGAAACTCACACACAAGAAACTAAAATCCATACTCTTTCCAATGGAATTAGTCCCACTACATTTGGATTCTGTATGAAAAAGTTATGACTGTTTTACCTGGAACACCTGTTTATTGACTAGCTTCAGGACTGGTCACAAACCCTATCTTCCATAGAGTGTATCTCCATAATTATAGCGAATCAAGAGCTGAAAGTTTTACCAGAGGTACCTTGATATGTCTTCTCAATACCATAGCAATGTCACCATTTTCATCGTTCTACAAAAAAAGTTATAGAAAAAATGGTAAGATGACCTGAAAATACCATACCTTAGAACACATCACCAAAAGACTTCATCCTCCCTTGAAATACGGCCTTCGTTTCTTCTTATTACCTCTGAAATTTGACTTGTATCAAATGAATGTATAATGATGTTTATTTATACCATTTATTTCACTTCCTTTTAATATTAAGCCCGACCTGACACTTTCTTATTTTGTAATTATTTTCTTTAATTATTTTCAGGGCCTACATGTACTTCCTTCTTCAATTCACTTTGTCCTCTTCAAAAATTCATTTCTCCTCAACCATGAGGATCCACGTGACGTTCCACATACCATCGGAAATAGCATGATGCATACTATCCATTCATGGGTGTTATATGTACATGTTCATTTTCCTTCATGTCCAAATACCTTTATCAATCTTGCGGTCCAAAACCCATGACTAGGGTTGACATCAATGACAACAACCAATCTTCCAACAATCTCCCCCTTTGT
>JZKD02S2120819.1:282385-299867 GCA_000966675.3 Picea glauca
CCGTATTAAATTCATTTAAATGATCTGCAACAGACCCACCTTCCGACATATTCATATTAAATAATCTCTTCATTAGAAATACCTTATTGGACGCCGAGGGTTTTTCATACAATTTAGCCAACACGTCCATCAAACCCTTCGTTGTCTTTTCTTTCGAGATATTGAAAGCCACCGATGCTGCCAGGCTCAGCCGTATTGTTCCTAGAGCTTTTCTGTCAAGAATCTCTCATTCTTTGTCCTTCATGGCTGCCGACTTATTTTCTACTCCGCTCAATGGTAGGAATAGATCCTTCTAATAAAAATAATCTTCCATCTGCATCTTCCATAACTAGTAGTTTTGGCCGTTAAATTTCTCGACCCTAAACTTTCCATCTTCCGACATTGCTCCCACTCAAACCAGGAACCCTCTTTTCCTATGAGTTACCTTATGCTCTGATACCAGTTGTTAGAAAAATAGGACCGTAGAGCAATAAAATAAAACAAAAACACAGAATATACACAATACAAGAGAGACACAGATTTGCGTGGTTCACCCAGTGTGGGCTACGTCCACCAGAGAAATTGCCAGGTCCTTTCTTTATTATTATCCAGCAAAATGAAGGGATACAACCTACAGTAAAACCCACTATAACTTCCTCTTCTTTCTCTCACATTCTCCTATCTCAGAATACAATACTCTCCAACATACATAGCCGCAATACATTTCCCTCATAAAAGAAGGTTTCCTTCTAGGGCAAAAAACCCTAACATAATCTCTATCGTTATATCTATGACCTTATAATGAACGGTCCAGATTTACAATGAAATTACAATATACTTTTACAAGGCAACTTTGCTTCGGGGGCTTCGCCCTCAAACCCCCGCTAGGGGCCCGCTTGCCCCTAGATCCCCCAGCTGGGGGGATATCCCCCCCGGACCCTATAGAGGGGGTACCCCCCCTCTGCACTCCCCTGTGTGGAAGAGTGTACATACTTCTGAGGTGTAAATACTTCATGGGGTATAAACACGGCTGAAAGTAAAAGACCTCTAAATCAAGAAGATAATCATGTTCCACAATCAACAGTAAAGGCAACAACACACTTCTGTATCTATATATTAAATTCTCATGTCATTGCATATGTTCCATCCTCTCCTATTAAGATGCTTTTAAATCAAAAATTGAGAGAAGGGAAATGGGCAAGTTGGTTGGTGAAAATTCAAGAGTATGGCATTGATATTAAGTCTCTAAAAGAAGTTAAAGGGAAAGGATTGTGCAAGCTCATTGTGAACAGTGATGCTTTGAATGGAGTAGTTTCTGTTTCAATTGGGAAACCTATATCTGGCTCTGAATGGTACAAAGATATTGTGTTTTATTTAAATTCAAGACAATTTCCTGTCACCATGAATCCAAAGGAAAGAAAGGCATTCAAAATGAATGAAATCAGTATGTGTAGATTGCTGAAATTTTATTCAGAAGGAATTATGATGGCATGTTATTAAGGTATGATGATGAAAAGATAACTCAATAATTAATACAAGAACTTCATGAAGGTATATGTGGGGGGAATTTTGTGCCTACTTCTACAACACATAAAATAATAAGAGCCAGATTTTATTGGCCATCAGATTTAGGACTCATATGCTATGGTGAGAAAACGTATCTCTTGTCAAGAATTTTTAGGGAAGATGAAAAGGTTTGCAATGCCTTTACAACCCATATATGTAGCACATCCATTCGCCCGATGGGTATTGGATGGAATTGGACCAATAAATCCAAAATAAAGTAAGGGGCATGTATATATTCTTACTACTATGGACTACTTTACCAAATGGCAAGAGGCAATAACATTGAAAAAGGTTGATTCTAATGAATTAATTAAATTCCTTAAAGATAACATCTTATCAAGATTTGGTGTTCTAGAAAAGTTCATTACTTACAATGGCTCAATTTTCATCGGGTCAATATTTACAAAATTTTGTGGAGAGTATGGCATCATCAGGGAAAAATCCTCGAACTATTATCCAGAAGGGAATGGTCTTGCCAAATATACCAATAAGACACTCATTCAAATTTTAAAGAAAACTATTGACCAAAATAAGAAGAATTGACACTTGGAATTTATAGATGCTTTGTGCGAAAGAAAAATGACTTTGAAAGATAGTACTAGGATGTCTTCTTATATGTTGGTTTACAGAAAGGAAGAAAAAATGCCAATCAACCTTGAACCAAATGCCTTGACTTATGAAGTTCACATAGAGGACATTGAATATATTACTCCTATGCAAATGAGATTAAATCAATTATTGAGATTGGAAGAAGAATGAAGTGAAGCTCTACATAGAACATCTCAGAGGCAACAAAATGTCAAAAGATATTTCGACCAGAGCGCAATAGTAACAATTTTTCAAAAAGGTGAACTGGTGTTACTTTGGAACAAAGCTAAGGAGAATCTGTTAATGCACCCAAAGTTTGAAGCACTTTGGATCGGGACATGCATCATTGAGAAAATCTTGGGTTTCAATTCAAATATGATTAAAGACATGAAGGGGAAAATGTTAATGTTTCCTGTCAATGGGAGACACCTGAAAAGTTTTTTCACTTAAAATTCTCTCTTCTCTTTGTACATAATTTTTCATTTTATTTTGTATATCCCTAGTGTTTCAACTCCATTGCCCAAAGGATAAAACAATTGGTCACGAGATTCTAGATTCTTGACAACCCACAGGGGGTTATCATCCCACAGTTGGAGCCAATTTTTGAACCCATTTTGTTCTTTCCCCCTCCTTATTCTTTTTTCCCTCTTATTTTATTGCCTCTTCTTTTCCCCATTCTATACTTTCCCTTTCCCCATTTTCTCTTTATCCCTTCTTTTTCCCTTTCTTTGTACTACCATACTTAGTCGATTTTTGCGTTCACAGAATTTTGGACTCACAAACTCTTTCACTTGCATTATCTTTCGTTCACCCATATATAAGTTTTCCCAACACTTAGAATGTTTTTGTGTCTCAAACTTTTAGAATTTCGGACTTTCAGACCTATCAATCTACATGATGCACCTCCACTCTCTCCATTTTCTGCCTAATACTTTCCAATACTTAGCCATTTCATACATTTAGACTTTCAGACTTGTAGACCTTTGGACTTGTGTATTTTCCTTTTCATACTACTCACCAACCCTGATTCTTCACCATTACTTGTCCCTTCACATTTTTCGATGTCACTTTTATTGTTATCCCTACATACCCAACTTCCAAATTTATTGTTGAAGTGGTCGTTAATTAATGATGCTATTACTGAGGCTAGTAATAATTATTTTGAGTGACTGTTTATGTAAAAAGAAATCTAACTCAAGTTCATTTTACTGTGCAAGTTGATATTTCAAGAAAAGTTGGAGAGCTTCGTTGGGACAACCATGAGAAAACAATTGTTCTATGGGGATACTTTGAACCTATTTGCTAGGGAAGATCAGAATTATCATTGGTCCCGCTCCTACTGATATTATTCAAAATTGTTGGATAGAGAAGACAACAAGGTGTGGACCTCAGGAATAGTTCTCATGGGATGTATTCCAAAAGTATATGAATGTAAGGATATTTTCACATGGTGCATCGATAATATTATTCAAAACAAAAGTGTCATCACATTGTAGAATAATTATCCTATCTCATTGGTGCCTTCAATATTTAGAGAAATGTTGAAATTGCCAGAGCTGAACCTGTTCTATAAAGGGGAGGAAGCTGAAATTTCTTAAAAAGAAAAACAATGGAATAGAGCTTCTTCAAGAATATTTTCATGACCCTGCATCAATGCCTGAAGACATATCCATAATTTAGGTAAATTAATTAAAGAATCCTTATAAGAAATTTCCCTAGTTATTTACTCAAATTGTTAGCCAAAACTCAATAGCAACAATACCCCGACTAATATTATATATATATATATATATATATATTGCACTTTGTGGTTCATGAAAATTCTATATTCGACTAGGCGAAGATAATTTCAAATGAAATCACTGCAAAACTCACTAATTTCAAGTCCGATAAAAGGTGTTATATGTCATCCTAGCTGATATTTTCTATCACATATTGTCATACTTTTGAGGGTTTAAACATTGTCCTACGAATCAAAATAAAGGTGGACCCTGTGACCATGTGGTACCAAGCTCTATGGAGGCAGAGAGCCAACCATCATTTTTATGAGGTGTATTCATATTTTGTATCTAAATTCAAGAAATTTTTATTTGGGGATGACACTTTGCAGATATCATTGGAAGCAACAACATTTATAAATGGAAGAGGAGTTCTAGAGAAAATGGAAGATTATAATGTCATCAGGGTTTTCTTCTCTATTGAAAACCTATTTTCCTTCCCTATTATATATTTGATAAGATATTTATCATTGAGATAGCCAGGAAATATAAATTCTAGTTCCATACTTTATCTGAAAAAAGGAAAAAACAATTCATACCTCTCCCATGGAAAGTTGGTGAAATTTTTCTATGGGGAATTTCCAAAATAGATGAATGTTTTGCTTATTTAGAGAATTCTAACCTAATATTCGCAGAGGAAATCAAGGGTTTCAACCCAAATATCCTTTTTATAATCATTTTATTTTAGTTGGGATCAACCCTGCACTTTTAAATTCATCTTCTAGTAAAGAAGAAGAAAATGGCAGTCACAATCCTAGTGACCAAGAATCCAATAGAGATTATGAAGATATATAAATTGTCATAAGAACTATAGAGCATCATAAATAAAGAGGTAAACCATCAAGTGATAAAAATGTCCAGTCACCAACTTTCTCTAGAAGAAGTGCCTTGCCAAAGGCAAATCCTCATCCAGGAACATCCCACATGAGAAAAATGCATAGCGATAACTCAGGATATGATGAAGAGAGGAAACCTCCTAAAGGGAACCTGGAGAATCCCCATAAACTAAATATCAAAAGAAAAAGAACTAATTCACAACAGGAAGGGGACAAAACACATGCTTCAAAAGATGATTTGTTGTTAGATAACATGGATTTGGATGTAGATATTGAAAACGTTACTTTCCCAGATGTAGAAGTATCATCTCAAGAAAATGTACATGCTGTCTCGGCACTCATGATCTAGGATAAGACATTTTCTTATGAGTAAACATTTTTTGTACAAAATGCATCTTTTAATAAAGAATCTAAGAAACTAGTTTTTGAGAGAACTACAAAGAGAAAGAGTGGGAAGCTAGGATCTACCATTGATACTCGAGATATGTTACCTTACAAATTATCATATATTCATAGATTTACAAGGGATGCAATTGATGTTTCAATTTCACACATGGAAGAAGAGAATTCCCAGTTGAAAGAAAGAATGAAATAATTGAAGGCAACCCTCATGCCTCCACCTATTCTAGCTTCCTATGTTGCTATGATTCATCCTGGAAAAGGTCTTCAAGAAAACCCATAACCAAGTTCAAGGGTCAAATGAATTTCGAGTTTGATCACTGCCACCTGACATTCCTTTGAACAAAATATTAAGAAAAGAATGTAATTAAATATAGAACTGTGGGATATGGTAACTAGTTTTTCTTCTCTTGGTTTAAGAATTCAAAATACCAAGGAATATTTAAACTTGGATTTGAAAAATGATGAAGGGTTCTATACTGACGGAGTTGTGATGTTTTCAATGAAAGTTTGGGAAATGACAGAGAAAACAAGAAAGCAAGAATATCTACCTTCTTTGAGCCGCATCAAACAATTGAAATCATGTTGGATGGAACGAATTAATGTATTAAAAGGTATGATAACTCAATTGACTGACTTATGAAGGAGTAAAAATGAAGCATATTTAAAAATCCTTGATTTGGATATCGTTGGAAGCACCATTTAAGTCCTGGACCCTAGGTATATTTCAAACTCTATACTCGTGACTCGAAAACATTTTGAAGAGAAGATTGAATAATTAAAAAGGACATCGACTGAAAAGTTTGATAATATGATGAAATTTACACAACATGACATAGACAATTGGCTTGTTGAGTACACAAATAAAAATAAAGACATTGAAAATATATTACAAAATTGATTTGTTGATCTTTGGGAAATAGAAAAGGAGTTGTTTAATGCTAATATAAAACAAGAAGTAATCGTTGCTCCATTGAGGCACTTTATTCAAGAATGGTTGAATGCCTCAATCGCCAAGATATCTGAAATTCTAGTGGAGGTAGTTAAGACCGGTAATCAAACCGAAACCAACAAGAGTATAAAGGAGTTGGCAGAAAGCAAATGAAAGGGAGAGATACCATCATAGTAATTCCATGTTGATTACATGCTTCTTTCTTTATTAGTTATAATCCAATCATTCTTCTTCTTTGAATAGAAAAGTATAATTGAATCCTGATAACTTTCTCTTTGTCTTCTTTCCAGATTTTGTTGTTCGAAATTCGCCCACCTTATTCTTTCTACGTTCTATCTTCTTGTATATGTTTTATTTATGGTCCGCGAGAGCCCCAATCCCAGTCCTTTGGACACACTCCTTTTAATTTCAAAGAATTGTAACAGACTTTATTATTTTTTTGAGAAATCCCAAATAACTAATTCGGGATCAATTTTGACTATATTTTATGACTCTGAGTTATAAATATAAAATATTTGAAATCGGTTTACCATAATCCTCTTTTGAGCTATACAAGCATTTACTCTATAAAAGTTCTCTCATGCATAGAGACTATTTTATTTTATTTTTGATGCGATATATTTTTTTTTTTTTCACTATGATGGCTGTGAGAAAATTTTGTTTATTTTCTATAATGTGTGATGTGTGAGGTTCCTAGTCCATTTCTTAGGAATGCTCTTATATAAATATTTTTACTTTTCAGCATTTTTAATCTTTCTTTGAGCATTAAATATTGGACTATCTAAGGGTCCCATATTATTTTT
The DNA here is from genome assembly GCA_000966675.3 of Picea glauca. Lineage (NCBI taxonomy): Eukaryota > Viridiplantae > Streptophyta > Pinopsida > Pinales > Pinaceae > Picea > Picea glauca. Next base: position 289,287 of record JZKD02S2120819.1, read on the forward strand.
TGATCCAAAGTTGTTGAGAATATCATAAGCCAAAGAGGAGTACCACCTCTATAAAAGCGAAGGAGGATTCATATCCTCGTGAGGTTTTTGTTTTGGTCCTGATGGATTCAAGCATCAACACAAGGGTACAACAAGATAAGAACCATACAATATAGATTCTTAGCAAGTTGTACAATAGTAAAGTGGCACATAAATCGAGGAATAGGGATGCCCAATTTTTTAGGTGTTTTGGGCACATAAATTGAGAAGGACAAAAACCACATATTTCTAGGCTTTACTCTCAGTAGACATGCATGAATTTTGAGGCAGACCATACAACATTTAATGTTGTGACAACCGTACCTTATATGGATTTCTAAGCACAAAAATCAAGGAGTTGATTGGCATAGTTTTCTAGGCTATGTATGAGCATATAAAAGAGATAACTGATGAATTTTGTAAGAATATTTCTCTCAGGGCTCTGAATAATAAAAAGCCTCCCCTCTCTCACTAGTTTTCCCCTTGCAGGTTTTTCTAGGGCCTTGTTTTGACCAAAATGTTTGTGTATAATTTTTTGGATGTGCTTTTATTTGTGGTTATTGGCTATAACATACTTCATGTGTTTCCTATTATGAGCTATTTATTTTCTGCTAACTAATTTGTATCTAAAAATGCAATGTGGGTTGGGAATTAAACAATGAAGTGTCTCGTTGGGACTTGAAATCGTGTTGGGGTCTAATTTTCCTACAAATCACTTTGGAGATTAGGGTTAGGTCATAACTTAATCTTATAAGAAAAGGCTAGGGTGAAGGAGGAAGACATTTGATACATTAATACAGAGAAGAGAATGACTTTTTCTTAGAGAGTTGGATCATGAAGGACTTTGATTCAAGGAGATATTGGATAGGTGGAGAAAGAATTCCATCTAGAGATTAGGTCAAGGATAAGACAAAACAAAGGAAGTCACAAGTGGGTTTCAACAGATTGAATATGTAGCAGTAGGGTCACCATATGGGTTTTTGTATAGTCTTTTGAGTGCTTGCATAAAGGTCTTAGTGGAGATAGGAACATATACATGATTTTTCTTAAGGAAAGGTCCATACATCCCAGGAAATGTGAAATACCACGGTAATACAACATATCAAGAGTTACTAGGGTTTGCATGTACTCTCTATAGTTTTCTATATTTATTTGTGGGTCATTTCCCCAGGTACGAGAGCCCTTATAATCTTTGAAGATATTTGAATGATAAGCTTAGTTGATGGGCAACATATCTTTTTATTATGGTTGAGATTTTTGGTTTCTAGTATTGCTTCCACTATCTTTATTTGAGTTGAATATTTCAACAAGTGTATGTTGTTTTATGAGCTGGTAATTTGATTTACAACAATGAAATCACTAGATAACAAGATACATAGGTGTCTGAGCAGGTATTTCAATAGAAGTCCAATGACCACGTTTTTTTTGGAGACACCAGTTTGGAAAGAACTATTCAGGAAAAACCTTAAATTCATGTGAGGATGTATTTCCCGATAGTGAGATCCCTAGTGAGCATCAACCATTGATCTATTGTGAAGTGAAATAAAAAATATCTAATCCATTGATAATATCTAATCCATTGATACTACAATGGACCCCACCTATTGAGCAATTGGATGAGGTTGGACGAGTTGTTAACCATTGTATGGATTAAAGGATTTTGAGTGAACTTTTTTTTTTGATGACCTTGTTTTTCATTCGTTGGATCAACCATATCTCAGAAGATCCCTTTAAATTATCTTTCCATTTCGTGAACCCATGGATATGAAATCCACCACAGCCTTTGGATTTGTCTAAGTGATACATTTGGAAAGAAAGTGTTGGGGTCACATGACATGCATCTCGAATGGGGAAGGCCCAACCAACTACCAATCATCAATTGATCTTCCTGAGTAAACCAAAACCATCGATCGAGGAAAGTTCGAATATGGGTTGCAAAGAAGTTTTTTCGTCGATGGATTTCCCAATATTATAAGATGGATTGTGTTGTGTTTGAGGATACATCACCGCCACACTAGCACACACACACACACACACCTACCTTATCCATTCATACAGATGACATGGAGAATTCCACGTGGTACCCACATTGGACCATTGACATGGTGAAAGGAAAAGGGTACAAGGATTTGGAGGGCCATCTATATCATCCTGAAACCTAGTTTTCGACTATGAGGATAGCCAATGGAAAGACATAGATGAGAATGTTTCCATCCTTTAGGTTCATACTCGAGCAAAGAGTCATGTAAGGAAGATAACCTTTGTCATCCCACCAACCTAAGTGTGTTTAGGGGGTCAGGTGTGTTACATAGTGGTATTAGAGTAGATTTCAAACTGTAGGCTTGAATTGGGTTAGCAAGGATGAATGAATTTCGTAATATCATGCATGATAGAAGTTTATGCCTTTCCTATTGAAAAATTTAACTATGTTAATGTGTTCTAACAACAGTTTTTGAATAGGATTAGCAGCGGGAATAGAGTCCTAGTTTGGGACTATTAAGGCAGGATGATGACTTAGTGGGGCCAAGAGTATTTTAACATGTAATTTGAATGGTTATTTGCTAATAATGGCTTATTTTTCTAGCACATAGGATATACTGAAAATAAAAAGAAAACAAAAGTGAATGGTGCAACTAAACATGGAAGAGACCTCACATTTCCAAGATCAGGAATATGATAGCAGGAGGGATAAAGAAACCCCTCCATATTTAGTAGTGACAGTGAGGAGTCTGAAAGAAGATAATGAAAGGCTCATGAAAGTTCAATCTGAGCATGAAGAATTAAATGCATTAATATTGCAGAGTCTATCTAATATCCAAAAGAAGTTGCAACAAGGTCCAACTACTAGTAATGTAGGATGACATCAATATGAGAAACTATAGATCCTATAAAAAATTCAAAAGCATGGAACAACTCATGACAACATGGGGAGGAGTTCCTATAGAAAAAGGAACGGGATTGCCAAGAAAGATGGAGTTAGAGGAGACTCTTCCAAAGATTTTTCTAGTGGAAATGCCACTACATAAGAGTTGTCCAACAATGACGTTGGGTCAAGTGTCCCCAAGAAGAAGAAGAAGAAGAAGAAGAAGAGACACTCTCAAATTTCTATGAAAGAATAATTCAAGAAGACAAAGTCTCCTACCTTTGATGGAGAACTAAAGAAAGGAGAGGAGGTTGAGGCCTGGCTACTAGGACTAGGAAAGTATTTTCGAGTACATAATTACTCATAAATTACAAAAGAAAATATAATTATATTTAATATGAATGGGGGAGCTTCGATATGGTGGGAATACCTCAAGGATGTTAAAGGATTAAAGGAAAGTAAGCTAACCTGGAAACATTTCGAGAAATATTTCAAGAAAGCATATCAATCAGAAAATTCCTATGATGGTAAGATTAAAGAGTTCAATGAACACAAGTTAGGGAAAACTATCTAAGGCAATATTTTCTAACATATTAGAGCTTCAATTGTCCTTGATTATGGGTGGAGCATCCACTCGAAATGTTGGACGTTTCAAAACTATTTACAAAGTTTCATCCAGAAGAAAAATACTCTACTATTAGTGCAACTTATGCAAAGAGGTTCTTAGAGTTGTTAAGGTATGTCACGTATTTCAAGGATGAGAAATCAAGGATACATCACTTCCTTAGTGGATCACCACATACCTATCAAGATAGGATTTATTTTGACGAGCCTAAGACACTAGAGGAAACCATTAGAAAGGCTAAATGTTGTTATGATCATTCCAAGCATAGTCAAGAGCCTCTTAAGGATTGGAAAAGGAAGGATAATCCTATATTTCAGAGGAAAGTATTTAAACCATCCCAATACAAAAATAAAAAAAATGTGCTCGACCTAGTCATCTAACTAAAAGTATGCACCAAAAAAAATTTCAATCTTAAAGTGGGAACATGCCAACAGAGCAAGTAAGAAAGAAAGTTGAGGAACATAAGAAAAGACCTATACAATGTTGTGGTTGTGGATAAACACATCTGTTGAGGGACTTCCTTCATAGGCAACATGAAAACACGAGAGCTTACAATGTTCAAGAGGCTACTATTGATAATGATGTGGCCAGTAATATGCCATGAATTTATGTGGCAGTAAAAAATCAACAGGTAGACCACCAAGCTTCAATGGTCAACCTAGAACGTATAATTTCCAAAAAACCCATTTCAATTTTGATTGACCTTGGTTCTAACCTTAGTTATGTTTCACCCCAAATTGTTGAAGCATGTGCCTTAAAGAGAAAGAAGCATGCAAACACATGGTTAGTTCAACTAGCTAGAGGAACCAAGTGGAAGGTGATATAAATGATTGAAGCATGCCCATTTGAAATGCATACACAAGAAACCTTAAATATCCTACCTTTAGGGTCATATGGCATGCTGATAGGAATGGACTAGTCGGCTACCCACAAAGAAGAATTGACTACTTTGAAAAAACCCTAGAATGTGAAGATAGTGAAGGAAACACAAGGATGTTGAAAGGAATCCAGAAGCTTGTATTAGTGAGGAAAATATCAACACTGCAAGTCAATAAATTTAGCTGAAAAGGGTGTCCCTTGTATTCAATACAAGTGCTAAATGTACCAGAGAAAATTAAGTTGAATATTGAGGATCACCTAGTGTTGTGTGAATTTAAAGGTATGTTTCCAGAAAAGGTACCCAAACTTCCTCCTAAACGAGATATCGATTTTTCCATAGACCTTATACCAAGAGTAGTACCTACATTTAAAGTGCCCTATAGGATGAGTACATCAGAGTTGGTGGAATTAAAGGTGAAATTAAAAGAGATGATGGATAAAGGGTATATTAGGTTGAGTGTGTCCCCATGGGAAGCACCATCATTGTTTGTAATGAATAAAGATGGTACCTTGCGGTTATGTATTGACTATTGACAGTTAAACAACATGACCATCAAGAAGAAGTACCCACTGCCCATGATTGATGATATGTTTTTATCAACTCAGAGGAGCTATAATATTTTTTAAAATAGACTTGAGATATGGATATCACCAAGTCATAATTAAGGATGAAGACATCGACAAGACAACTTTTATAACAATGTATGGACACTATGAATTGGTGGTGTTGCATTTTGGGCTTACCAACACACCAACGACATTTATGTGTTTGATGAACAATATTCTTAGTAAGTATTTGGACAATTTCATCCTCATGTTCCTTGATGATATCTTGGTATATTCCATGACTAAGGAAGAGCATGAAGAGCATATTAGGTTGGTGTTACAGGTGTTAAGATATCACCCATTGTATGCTAAATATAGCAAGTGTGACTTCTTTCAGAGGGAGATCCAATATTTGGGCCACATAATTGTAGAATATGGACCGGCTATTGACCCAAAAAATATTAAGGCAATCATGGATTGGCCAACCCCTAGAAATATATTTGAGGTAATATCATTTATGGGATTAGATGGATATTAAAAGAGGCTTATTAATGGATTTTCCAAGATAGGTCATCCCATCACCTCATAATAGAAAAAAGGGGTGAAATTCATATGGTCAACAAAGTGTAAGACCAACTTTCAATAGTTGAAACACATCTTAACTAATGCCCCTGTCATGAATATTGTAGACCCTGAAAAAAAATTCCTAGTTTGTACGAATGCTTGCAAGGAAGGACTTGGTGGAGTCCTCATACAAGAGGGACATGTGATTTTATATGAATCAATCAATTTAAATGAGCATGAGAAACATTATGTTAGTCATGACTTGGAGATTGCAACCATTATGCAGGATTTGAAAATGTTGAGGCATTACTTGCTTGGAAGGAGGTTTGTCTTGATGACATATCACTATGGATTGAAATGCCTATTTTACAAGCCATGATTAAATGCCATAAGAGCCAAGTGGATGGCACTAATTAGTGAGTTTGGTTTCAAAATAAAACATATAAAAGTGAAGGGAAATCAAGTGGTAGATGCACTCAACTGAAGTGTGCAGACGATACACTTAGCAACAACAAGCATGTGCAAATATGATATCAATAACATAATTAGATTTATTTACAAAGTGATGAAAATTTTAATCTAGTGAAAGAAAGGTTGCAGGAAGAACCCAAACAGAAAAAATATGAGGGATACCAGCTCATAGTAGATGGGTTTTTGATGTAAAATAACAAGTTGTACATACTCGATTCAATAGAACTGAAAAATATCATAATGATGAATTTCATAGGATACCTTATGTGGGTCATCCTGATTATCAAAAGATGATAACAACAAAAAGACAATTGTATTATTGGAGAAGAATAAAAAAGGACATTGTAGAGTATATTGCTAGGTTTCTAGAGTGCCAACAAGTTAAGGTTGAGCACAAGCACCCAACATGATTGTTGCAACCAATGAAAATTCCAGATTGGTAGTGGGAGATTATCTCCATGGACTTCATCACAAGGTTGCCAAGAACACCCAAACAACATGATGCAATCATCGTGGCGGTGGAAAAACTGAGGAAGGCAACTCATTTTATTCCAATTAATTCCATTTATAAAGCCATAGATGTTTCTAATGATTTTATAAAGGAAATTTTTAGATTACACGACATGCCCAAGACCATTATCTTAGATCGATATGTGAATTTCACGTCGAATTTTTAGAAAAGTCTATTTGCGAGATTTGGAACCCAATTAGCATTCAACACAACTTACCATCCCTAAACAGATGGATATATTGAGAGGGTGAATAGGGTGCTACAAGATATGTTGAGGATGCATGTTATGCATCATCCCAAGGAGTGGGAAGAATATCTACCCCTGGTAGAATTTTCCTACAATAATGGCTACCAAGAGTCACTAAAAATTATCCCATTTGAGGCTCTGTATGGAAGAAAGTGTAGAATTCCAATTAGTTGGGATAATCCTATGGACAATATCACCCTTGGACCATAATTTTTGAAGGATATGTAGCAAGAAGTAATCAAAATTAAAAAAAATCTAAAGGTGACCTAGTGCATACATAAAATCTATGTTGATATCAAAAGAACTCATAAGGAGTTCAAGGTGGGAGATCATGTGTGTATTAGGGTGAAGCACAAGAGGAGATTTCTAAGAATGGGAACTTGAACCAAGCTAGTTCCCTACTATTGTGGACCCTTTGAAATCCTAGAAAGAGTGGGACCGGTGGCATACTGAATTACTCTACCTCTTATTGTTAAACCTCACAATGTGTTCAATGTATCTTTAGTTAAGAAATATGTTCATCATTCTAATCATGTCATTGATTGGAATATGATACAAGTGGAACTACAGGGATAATTTCATTCAGATTCTCAATGCATCTTGGAGAGGAGAGAGACATTGCTTCAGAATTGAGCCATCATGTAGGTCAAGGTGCAATGGAAGCACTTTGGAGCAAATGAGGCCACATGGGAACTGGAGGATGCCATAAGGATGGCATATCCATTTTTTTTCTATGTATAAAAGTTGTGCATATGGTGGTAAAACACCTAGGATGTTGTTTCCTATAAGGGGGAGGAGAATGTAACACGTCGTTTTCCCCCAAGTGTGTAATTATGATTAAAACTTAATTATTGTAATTGATGAACACTGTAATTGTGTTTTATGTTTAATGGAAATTTCCAACCAGCTAACTAAAGGAGAAGCCTTGCAGTATTGGCCATGATACCAAAAGAGGGAATTGGGAATTTCCTTAATTACCTAAGAAATCCAACCTCCACCTAAATAAATTTGAATAACCAAATCTTCTTAAATTACCCTACCTTTCCCTGTTCATAAGAAATCCATTTAATGGACATCAGACTCGATAGTTGTGGTAGTTATGCCTACCTTTAGAAGTGTACATGGAAGAATGATTTGGTCAACTAAGGTTGTCAGCTAGGATTACTATGGTTCCCCTTTGATTCAAGATCTTGACCCCCGAGGTTGCTTCTAACAGAAGCAAGCTGAGGAACCTAAGGCAAAGGAATTCTCTAGATTGTGGGAAGGAAAGAAGAGGGGGATGGATTCTGAAGGAGAGAGAGATTAGCAATGGAAGTAGAGAAAAAAATATGCACACCAGCATGGAAAGAACACACATGTGAATAGAGTCAATAAGGACATGAAGTTTCACTACGGAAAATAGGAAGCTCCCCAAAGGAACGTATGGTCACTTTGGAACAGAGAATACCCAAACCCAGAATGGAGAAAAGAGGTTCATGAGATGGTGCTTGATGGAATGAAACCGACACTGGTAAGGGGAGGGAACTGAGGGACCATGTAGCAGTGAAGGGACTCCCTTGTGGAGAGGAAATCCAGTTGGGAAGGCACCTGGTAAGCTCATGTTGGCCCTAGAATCAGTGGGGAGAGGGGATTTCTATTATTTCCAACTGGTGAAGGAAAGAAAGATTTGTGTTCATGCCCTTAACCTGAGAGCCAATCTATGAGATTGCCTTGGTGATATCATGGCCTGGCATGGGGGTGGCTTGATATAGAAAGAAAAAGTGTAGTGGAGCCTACAGTTGGATGGAAAGGAATTCACCCTCAATGAGTTGGCATGTTGGAGTTTGTTAAGCCCTAAATAGTGGCACATTACCCCTTAATTGGGGAATGATACATTAGTAATTTTATTTTAGTTATGTTGGATTGGGTCCATTAGTTGTAATTGTACCTCCTAGTCTCCTATATATACCAAGGAGACATTTTCATGTATAATCATCTTGTACTTGAACATTTATGTGGTGTATAATGAGGTTGCCCCCTTGAAGAGGCTTATTATCTAAAATTATCTCTTTTTCAAGGCGTTGAGTACTTATTATGAGGTTTTTCTATGCTATATTGATATTTGGTTCTTAACATATGGTATCAGAGCTCAAGGTCTTGAGGTTTCACTGCTACATCTGAGACACCTTGGAATTTTCGCTATAATTTTTTTCTATGAAATTTCAGAAGGAACCCCTTGGAGGATATTTAATAGATGGATAAAGAAAGGTACGTTGGGTTACAATTTCAGCTCCAAAGGCCTTATACTTTCGAAGATACAACCTGTGTAAGATAGGGTTCTAGAATCATCCTGAATTGATTCATCATGGAATTTTCACTATAAAATTTTTTCTATAATGTTTCAGACCCTAACCTCTAGAGGTTATTCACAACAATTATTAAGGTATCTTTGATAAAAATTTCATCTTCTGGGTCATCTTACATTTGTAGATACACCCTATGGAAGATAGGGTATCTGACTAGTCTCAAGTAGGTGTTCCAGGTAAAACAATCATAACTTCTTCCTAGAGTATTTAAATTGAGTGAGATCGATAGCATTGGATAGTGGACAGACCGTATTATTTCTGGTACAATGCTCAGAATTTTATATCAATTATTTTGTGCGGGATATGCTACACAAAAGACATCTCTTGGAAAGGCCAAAAATCAACAATTTGTGGGGAAGTTACCATAAATTCCACTTGGCACATCCAATTTTGATCAGAACTATAGCATTGTAGAGAAGAAATATCAGAGAACTACAAAAAAGAAATTTTCATACCCAAAAGGGCTAAAAATTTAGAGATACAACAGAAGAAAGATTGTTTAGCAAAACCACCTCAAAATCAAGGTTTAAAGTGATACTTGGCCAGCATGCCACCAAAAAAGGGAACTTCTACACCAAATAAGCCTCCATACAATCCTACTTAGACTCTTGATGAAGGTTAAGAAATGCGTAAGGACATAAATGAATTAAAAAAGAAAACAGTGACAAAAGATGAACTACAAGGGATGATGTATTCAACTGAAGCTAAATTAGAGGCAATAAGGGATACTAAGATGGATGGTTTAAAAAGGGATATCATGGAAGGATTGAAAAATTTCCTAATAGAGAGGACACCTGAAAGTGAAAATGTATCCCATGAAATTCATTATGAGGACACAAGGCAGATGAATCAAGAATGGAGAAACTCCAACTTTGGGTTGAAGACCAACCACATTCCTAATATCGATATGAGGAAGTTTGATGGCAAGGACCCAATCACATGGATACTTCAGATGGAGCAATTATTTGATCTACATAATGTGACACATACACAAAAGGTACGAATTTCTTATTTATATTTAGAACACAATCAATTTGTATGGTATCAATGACTTTGTTCTCGCAAATCACTCATCACTTGGACAATTTTCACGAAAGAAATGATAGCAGACTATGAGGATACAAGGAGTGATACATTCTATAGCCAATTGATAAATCTCAAGAAAAAGGGTTCAGTTACAGATCCCATTGAGAAATTCCAAGGATTGAATATAAAGGTAACATATATTCTAGATGAGCACTTGATTGATGTATTCATAGGAACTTTAAAGGATAACATTCAACATGATTTAGGAACCCAAATCATTGGAGAATGAATTTAGGGTGGCAAGAAATATTGAAGGTAAAAATATGTCTATGGCTACTAGAAGGACCAATCCTAACATCTATCGAGAGAATAATGCTTCTTCTTCTAAAACACCTCAACCTACAAGGTTGACACCTCAACAATTGGAGGAAAGAAAATAAAAAGGTTTATGCTTTAATTGTGACAACAAGTACAGTAAGGGACATA
>JZKD02S2120819.1:322026-336789 GCA_000966675.3 Picea glauca
CTTTTTCACTCTTTGTCTTACCCTCCGGACTCCCAAAACATAACGGGTCTCCTTTTAAGCCCTTTTCAGACCCTCTAAAAATGAAAAGATTGCCAAGCGATCTTGTGACCTTTCACACTCGTTAAACTGAAATTTGAAGTCACGTCTATCCGGCGGTAGTTTACCCCTTTTTCGTTCCGGACGGTCAACTGTATGAACAAAGGAATACTCTATTGAATTCCCGTTCTTTAGAAGAGTATCCTCAGGTATAATTTTATTCCTTTTTCGGGCCTGAGGGACTAAATTTATGAAAAAGAAACCCCCCACGTAGTCCATAGTTAAGCTCTTTTCAGACTCCCTAAAATTGAAAAGATCGTCGAGTGACCTTATTCTTTCACACTCATTAAAATGGTCCAGAAGAACATTCCTGATGGAGTCCATAGTTAAGATTTTTTCAGACTCCTTAAAAGTGAAAAAATAGCCGAGTGATCTTGTCCTTGTTACACTCGTTAAAATGGTTTTGAATTGATGTCTAATCGGTGCTAGTTTATCCCTTTTTCGAACCGACTAGACTATTGTCGAAAAAGGTACCCCAGTGGAGTCTCCTTTTATGTTTTTTCAGACTCTCTAAATATGAAAAACCACCGATCTTACCTTCTCTGGGCTCGTTAAACTTACATCGAAGGACGCTACCATTGTGTGTTCTATCAACTGCATTTGCATACCTTACCCATCAGCCTTGTAACAGTTTGCTTTTGCATCTTAACACCTTTGGCTAGTGGAGGATTTTTCCCAAGTATCATTTCCCTAGAACATCAGTCTCATCCTTGTGCCTTGAGCTTGTATGTTTGCAGTACTCGTTCCTCCATTGTAACGTAATATTCCTTTATCCTTTTTCAAAAATCATCAAAAAGAAAAAAAAAATCAAATATACCCCAAAAAGAGGATGGGAAAAGTATTTTCTTTATTGGCATCATAATGAGTCTCCCTTGGATGAAGCACATCTGTCTGTTTGATCATCAGACTTTGGGATGTAGTACGACCTTAGGAAGCTTTTTCTCACTCGATAGAGTTGTGTCCTCCACCGTTTGGTTACTCTTCCAGACGTATGGAGAGTTTGCATTGTCTCCTGCTTCGTAGACTTATAATTAACAAATATGCTGCCTGAGTCTTATTACTTGTCGTGTTATTATTCAAGGGAAGTTTGCCACTAAGCCTGAGGCGGCCCCTCTGCAATATGTCTCGTGTCCGCATGCTAGGCCATCCTGAACGTCCAATCAAGTCTTTGTTCGAAATCACTGAAGCCTTTAGTCCGATCATCAAGATTATCAAGTCCATAACTGATGAGTCATGGAAGACCTCTGGGTAGTACAGTCGTACACTCATATTACACTCCTACCCAAGTTTTAGAAGATTTTGAAGTTGTTGCTCGAGCTCTGAAGTACAACCATCAGGCCGAATCAGCTTCTGGGAGATGGATACTCTATATGTATATCTTTCAAATTTCGAGATGTAGCTCCACTGTGTATTATTTGCGGCTACTCTTTATAGTTATTTGACATGGATCTACAGTGTGTTTGATTGGTATCCATGGTTCTATTTTATCCTAAGCATGGGTATGCCCACCTCGGTGAGACATTTGTTATTTTGCAGACGACACCTCTTGATTCCTGATCCTTGGGCTTACTCATTTAGCATATCAGTACATATTGGTAAAAGATTGGTAATGTATTTCGCCATCAGATGCTCTTTTGACCTCACACATTAAGGGGAATCTGTTATAACCCTAAATTGCACCACACATGCTTACCTGGCATCAAGCCAACTCATATCCCTTCATTGCCAAAACATCTACTGAAAAACCTCTTTGAAAATCCTCTTGGGTCAAGGTACACGCGCCCTAACCCACTACTGCATGTGTGTGAACGCTGGCAGGCCTACTACAGCCTACGTTTACCTAACAAAACACAAAAATAGGAAAGTTTCCTACGAGACAAAAAGCTATGGGTCAGTTAACTGAAACTCCTGGCCATGCATGGCCGAAAGTTCGTCCAAAACCCTAGCTCCTTCTAGCCTATAAAAGAAGGGGTAGGGGTACCATTTGGAGGAGGAAAAATATAGTGAAGAAACTCTGCCCATTTTACGAATCCATTTTCCCAACCCTTTAGCCTTTCCTCAAGCCTAAGGAGAATTAACTCAAAGCAGTTGGAGGAAAAAAAAAGAGGAGGAGCCCAGGATCAGGATCAAGGAGCGGTGGTCGGTCTCGACTTTGATTGTAAGTTGATTCATTTTGGAAATAATAAAAGAATACTTTTCCCATCCCAATGCATGAGTTATCTATGATTTGTTTAATTTATGCTTAATTTCTAACCCTCAAGTAGAAAACTAACATGCATGCGTAGTGTTTTGTCTTGATTGCAGGATTATCTTTGGAAGGAGCAGTGCAAGTAAGCGGGCAAAGCGCAACAGAGGATCTACACCAAACATCAGTAAAAAGGTTAGTAGTTTCTTTCCATGCATGTATTGTGAAAGAGGGGTTTAAGTTTTGGGTGGTAGGTTAAAAAGTAATTTCTTTACGGTCAAAATCTGCATGCAATTCTGACCCTAGTTTTCTAGTCCGTAGGGTATTTTTCCCAACAACAATAACACTACCAATGATTCATCCTCCTATTTCTAAATACTAGCCTTTTTTATGTAGATCCTTGGAAGAGGCTTGGGAGAGCTTCTAGATCTTCTAGAGACCACTAGAGACTCAAATGCTATGAGTTCCTAGGATCATGCCACGAAGATACAATGCATTCGTCGCCTATCTCTTTGTAACTCCACCAATCTAGAAGGTTTGACAAATCATCGCTTATTGTACCATATATGATGTGTGATTATCATCGAGTGTTATCTCTCCTATGAGACCCACGATGACCCCTAGAAAGGGCCCAAATCGCAAGAAAAATATGTGTTTTGGCTTTCATCTTCTTGTGAACTCCCTTCTAGCCTATAGGGTGGAAATTAAGGCAATAAAATATGCCCCCCTAATGTCTGAGTTTAGGAAAGGAATGGATGACCGAAAAACATTACAATAAAGTAGTGTCCATGTGAGGCATCATGAGGATAAAGAAAAGGAGGTTCATAAGTCAACGACGTCCTGCAATCAAACACCAAGAATGAGAGCACATATAAACCATCCCCTAGGTAGACATACTCAGACTTTGAATGAGCTTGGCCGCCAAACAATACACTATGGATCCATGATATGAAATGCCAAACCATTCCCACGAAAGAATACATGGTGGATCCATGTCATCAATAAGACCATAGCCACGAGACAATACAATGTGGATCTACATCATGAACACAATCATAGCCACTAACAAATATAAGTTGGATCTATGACACAACATATAGATATCAAGAAGACAACAAGCACTAATGATAGTGCCCCTGAAGTCTTCAAAGTACTGATAGACAAGTGATATACTCCATCACAACTTGGGAGGGGACGTTGTAAAGGAAGGACTAATACTTTCTAGATCCCCCTCCTAGATAATGTGTTGAAGTCAATAGTAAGAGATCCATCGAAGGAGGGCCTTGATGTATCCCCCATCAATCGACAAGAAACATACACTGAGAGATGATATGAAGAGATAGTATCACCAAGCACAACTAACACAGGGATGACTGACTCAAAAAGTAAAAAAAATAGTAGATGGTTCACTCAGGCTTAAAATTCCCTTTAACATATAGCATGACACAATGGTGGCTTATTAGCGAGACACAAGAGCTACACGAATATAGTGCAAGAACACATGAAGCATTGATGCACTCTCCATAATGACTAGAAGAGTAACAATCTGAAGAGTATATTTGACTCATATTGTTGGGATGGCTCCTAGGCAAGCTAAAACCAACTGTAAGATGAGGATTAAAACAAGTTTCATTATCAAGGGTGACTCGTCTAACGCTGTCATTTTGAGAATAGACCAATGGTGAAAACTCCCCTACTCTTTTTTTTATTTTTTTTTGTTTTTTCCTTCTTCATGGTTTAACGAGCACAAAAGAGGAATAAAAGTATGCTCAGTCTCCCTCATGGTTTAACGAGCACGAAAGAATGACACAAGTATGCTCAGTATGTAACTTTTGCGTGTCCTTTTACGAGTCTGAAAAAGAGATAAAATTATACTCAATGAGAGAGAACAAGTGGCTTAACAACACGCTCATATGTTCCAAGCACATGTAACTGACCTCAGAAAAATTAATGAAAATGGTACATGAACGTGAGAACAACTCTTAGCAGTTGTTCGCTCCTTGGGTAGGTGGATGCAAAACAAAGCCCAAATAATGCAAGAGGTGGATGGTCAAAGCTACTACAATAGTAGTAAGAAGAATTAAGGAAAACAACAGTGCAACAACAAGAGGCATGGCACAAGAAGAAAATGCATAAGAAATGATTAAGAAAAAATAAAAACTTTTGGGAACCCCCACGAGATGTGGCCAAAATATAAACGAAGAGAGAAGGATGAGGCTCAACTTCAAGTCATGGCAGGGCTAAAGGAGGGCTCCTTAGCCTACAGGAAAATGTAACATGGGAACCGAATGTAAATATGAGTGCTAACTATGATGCCCATGAAGGGTAGGTACTAGCAAACCAATTATGACATGCAAAAAGAGTGGTTAATGGTGCAACCAGTTGGGATCGAACCTAAGGCATGGTGCTGGAAGAACAAACGATTAATAATGCAAGGAAAAACTTATCCCTATATGTCAGTTTATAGAACACATACCTCAAGTTTAGTGGAAGTTACCATCTTCGTAAAAAAGTCCCTATAATCCTATCAACACATGCAAACTAGATCCCGGGGGTCAAAACGCATAGTGAAATCCCCCCCCCCAAAAAAAAATGGGATTTTTTGGATATGATATATGCAAAACCAAAATAACTCACACCACACACCTATGTACAAGGAACTATGGATCTTGATGCTTTATTCCTAGTAGATCCTATTGCTAGGCTTAAGCCAAGGATCTTTTTCAAAATTGATGAACTCATGAGTCAATGTCGACATCATATGGCACACCATGTTGGGGCCATGCCACATAGTAACAAATTTCTACGACCAAAGATATGCATTGTGAGTGGTTACGTGAGCTATGATGGCTCCTTGATGGGACCCATCAAGACATGAAGGAGGTACAAAACACAAATCTTTGATAAAAGGGGAAGCACAAAATTCAGTGGAAAGTTCTAAAAAATGATAACCAAGGCAAAAATGGGTCAAGATTAGGAGGCACACTAGATGCCCCAACAAATTCTCATAGTATCGAATCAAGACTCATCATGCTAAATCTCATGGGTTCCAAATTAGGGAGGATGGATTCTCAATGATGCTCATCTTCCCTAGGCTTATCAATGGAAGCCATGACTTTCAATATGGCCTCTTCTGAAGCCAAATCAAAATCAAGGGAATCATGTGAATTGAGACAGTCAACAACCTATACAGGAAGAGTAGGTTGATCACACTCCATATGAGGATGGATTTTTTGGCGAGTATCAAATGATGTTGATGGGATTACTGGATCGACAATTTCGACTGCAGTGAGTGACATGGATGCTCCAAATGATTCAACATATTTAGGATGAGGTACCACCAAAGGATCAAAAGACCCAAGGGATCCACTGATAATCGATGAAATCATGTTGACAGGAGCACTATTTGCAGTAGGAGATGGTGGGGTAACGGGAACAAAACCCATGAGTGAAGAGTCTTTGAACATCCCCACACCAACATGCATATAATATTGTTGAGTATCACGGAAAAATGGTACATTTGACCCCACATTGGATCTAAGTTTTGGGGTGTAGAATGCAAGTTGATCTATCGTCACTATTTTCCCTTGATGAGGGAAACATAAGACCCTAAATATTGATGAGAGAACTGCAATTATCTCATAGAACCACATATGCCTGAGTAGCAAATTGTACTCAAGAGGTGCATTGACGACCTCCACAACAACAGAGACAGTCTTACCACATAACTTGATGGATAAGGTAATGATTATTCAATGAGCTTGGAACATGTTTCCATTGAATTCTTTCAACAGTGTTCCCAACATGTCAAGCTTAGGAGAGTCAAGGGCCTTCCAAAAATAAATATACATTATGAAAGTCGAGGTCTTTCATCCACCAATGTTTGGTATATTTTTTTCCCCGTCGATCACACTATGATCTGGAAGGCAACCTGATGGGAGAGCCTATGAATAATATGAGTAGAATCGAAGGTTATCAAACTCGACTATGAGGGATCAACCCCATCTATGGTAGAAAACAAGGATTTCTATTACGTTGGGCATATTTTTAGGACTTCAAGCATAAATATGGCATATGGTGTCTGGGCCAAGTACTCCATAATATTGTAGTTATGGGTGGCTTGTGTGTTTGGATTATGCATCGTGCATTGAAGAAATCCCTACGTGAGGTGAAGGGGTGTGTTAAAGGATGGATTCTCAATTTGAAGAGGGTCTCTAGGTGGGGAAGAAGATGTTGCTTCTGGCACATCATGAGAAGGCTTAGGAATGTCATAGTTTTTGTCCTGAGTCTACAAATTAATCGTGTGGTCACACATGAAAACAAAAAGCATTCGAGGAAGACCCATCATGGTGAGGGGAAACTTCCATGCCCCCTTGTAGAGGGACATGATTTGCTGCAAACTTATGTTGAGGTTGAGGAGGGAAAGGATGATTCAAGACAATAGGATGCTAGGGGGCCTTTTTCTGTACTAAATAGTGATGAATCTCATCCTTCTAAGGACATTGATGAGTAGGTTGGTCCTCCCCACAATTCACGTAGGGAAATCAACTCTTATTCTTTTCTTTAGTTCCCCCCTCCTGGTTTTTCTCGGTGGGAGAAGTCCCTTTCTCAAAGTTGGAATCCTTTTTCTTGTTCCTTTTCTTCTTTCCTCCAGGTTGTTAAGGATTCTTCAGTTGTATGGACTACATTGAATTCACCTCGAAGGTTTGAGTAGGGACCATGACTGTTTGAGAACTAGTACCAGGAGTTGAAGGGTGTGATGAAATCAACATGTGACCCATTTGATCAACTAACTAGTTCACAGAGGCATGAGAAACAAAACCAACCACACCATCAGCATGGGGTCCTAGGTTTAGCTTCTTCATATTAGTCAATGACCTAGGAGCATGTAGGATGATATCATAAAGGGTACCCAATTGAGAATAAATCAATTCTAAGTGTTGGGAATGCATGATGGCTTGCTCCTCGGTATTCACCTTAGCCATAATGACATCCTTGGAAATGATTGGGAGGGATTTGGTGAACCATTCCATCAAAATCTTATCGAGGATTTGTGTCTGGATCATTCTACATGTCTATCGCCACTCATGAATATGATCATAAATGTGAGTGGGGGTATCCTGATGTATTGAAGTCAATATCTTCGTTCATATTTCATACCTAATGGGAAGTTGTTAGTGCAGAAGGAACACCATTGCTAAGTCATTGAAGCTTTTAAAGGAACCACCTGGTAATTTAATATACCATTTAGCGATAGTTCTGGTCATGGATCTCTAGAAAAGACGTAGCCTCACACTGTCATCCATCAATGTGTTGGATGAGAATCATAAGTGGTATGTCATGATGTGTTTGGAGGGGTCCTCTCCCAACTTTCCATATCCATGAAGGGTTATGGGATATAGGGCCATTTTTCAATCGGAACAAATCGAGCTAGTCTAAATTTGCAAGGAAGCGAAATGACATGTGAGAAAATGAATACTAGGAGAGAGGTGAAGTCTATGTTGTCCTAGATGGACCTTTTGGTCCCCCTATATTTTTACTATTTGAGGTTTGAGCAGTGCCCAAAGAGTGATTTCCCCTAGGAATGGTGGCACTTCCAGAAGCATGACTGCTCCCACAACCAAACATGAACCCAGGGGTAAATGTGGACCCTACAGGAAAAAGATTCCCAAAACTAGTTCTAGGGAAGAAACCCCGAGAACAAGATGTGTTAATAAAGGGAAATCCTACCCAATGTGAAAATTTACCCCTGAGAGATGGGCCCCTAGGGAAAGGTCTGCTAACCCAAGGAAAGTTGAAACCTCTTGATATACTACTACCCCCAACCTAACTAGGGACAACCCAAAAACTACTAGAAATATTCCAACCAAAAGGTACATCTGCACTTGATGATGTTGGACCGCTCATAGGATTGGTGGAGGTGGAAGGAATTCCACCTCCCATGCTGAAACCAAAGCTCAAACCCCCAATTGAAAAGGATTTAGTAGTGGACATCAAAATGGATGGGATGGGTGTAGGAACGCTAGGTATACTAACAGATGGAAAGGATGACACAACCAACGTTCCTTAGATCGAGGGACCGGTAGAAAAAGGCATGGAAAGTGTAGGTCCAATGGTTCTAAGGGATGGTAATGTGGAAATCAAAGGGATTCCCCTAAGGGGATTTCCCCCAGTCCCACTTGATGATGGGATTGATGGCTCAACTACATTAGACGAAACACTCGGTCCTAACATGGTGGGAGGATGATTAAAAAAACAAAAAGTCTCACTAAAAATTTCCCTTACCTAGACAAGTAGAGGTGCTTCTAGTTCAGTCAAAAGAGGGTTAAAATTTGGTGGAGGATGTTTTTCTACCACTTCTACTTCGATAAACAAATCTTGTCAAACTAAAGTTGAGGACCTTCGATTTATTTTTCACCTATCTCACGACGCTTTAGAGGCATTTGCACCTCCATGATTGGCTCAAGTCCTCGTAGTCGACAAGACCTGTGTGATGATTTAGCCACGGTGAATGTAATATGTGAAAATCCAAACATAATTCAACCTAAGGTCGACCTAGAATCAGACTCAAAGAGCACAACCCTAATCAATCTAGGACAACAACAAGCCAACCAATTGGATCAGGGGCCTTTTGAAAACCAACCCTATGGGGGATATGAAGTCCCCACAAGATTGGATAGAGAATGTATGAGGATAAATTGCGATGATCTACATGAAACAACCTCGATCGGTGCATGTACACTTTATTAAGGCGGGCACCCTTTGGGGGAATTGAAACCATGGATGGATGCTTGCCCCATGTACTACATGAATGTCCCACATGCAGTCACCTCTGTGGATACCTAGAAATGGTCACTAAACCTCACAATCAATGATCAAGCAAATAATAATAGGTCTGACCGCACTTAAGGGCAAGGTAATTAAGCCCTAAGCTTCGAAGGTGTGAACCAACGAAACCCTCGTATACATAGAAATCACATAGATACTACAAACACAAAAACAAACAGAGAGAGGTAATCTCCTACATGCCCCAATGCGACCTTGTGCTTAACTCTTGTGTTAGAGGAGGCTCTCGACACACTGGTTGCAAGAATGAATTTATCACTCTTTAATGACTCCCAAGTTTTGTTTTTTGGGCCTTGGAGAGTTTACTCTCCAATCCTATTTCAAGTCCCTAAGCATATCTACTGTTGGTTCACTATGAAATAAAAATGTCTAATAAATTTTAGGTTACACAATTATTTTTAATGGTTGTTGCTTAAATCAAAGGAAGATGGATGAAACTTTTTCGTGATGTTGTGACTCTTGACCCAACCAAGCAAATGAAAATATGGAAATGAAATTATTTCGATTCAATGAAATCTAGCTATGGGAGGGAAAGAGATTTTTTTCCTTTTCTTTGCAACTTTCAAAAACAAAACCTCACACACACCAAGCATACAACGAACAATTGATATTTGAAACCTGTTTTTTTAAGAATTGAAACCAAACTATCAAGCAATGCACTCTTTCACTAATGCTTCAAAATCAATCAAGCATGTCAAGTTTTTTGTTTTTATATTTTTCCAAATGAAATGCAAATGTTTCCTAAGCTAATTAAGAACACAAATGCAAAAGGAAACCAATAAAACAACAAGCAAATGTGTTGTAGGAAATTGGATGTGATGCTGGATCAACCCATTCCAATGTATTTACCGAGATCACACCCAAAACTCACCTAGGAGGATAGATCTAGTAATGAATAACAGTTACAAAAGGACAAACCAATGAAAACAATATCAAACACTACTGGATTTGTTGGGTTCACTGCCAAACTTCACTGATCTCTAAAAAAAAAATGAACCTATCCAAGAAATGAAAACAAGCCACACCAACACACTCCAAATACAACTTGAAGGAAAATCATGTGACAAAAAGTCTCAAGCATAGGTAATATAATTAACAGAACAAACCAATCAAAGACCTCATGGATCAGAAGAACCAATCCAATATAAAAATCCTAAGTATCTATGCAATTATGTAGTTTACACAGATCCTTGTGTGATGCAATCTAATCAACAAGTGATGATCATCATGTGAACCATATATTGCAACCCGCAATGATGAAGAAATTTTTTATTTTTTAGAAAATTAAGGATTTGTTCTAGATTTGTCAAATTTGTCTCATATATATTAGGTCTAATAGATTTAAACTCTGGAGGAGTATATGGAAGAAGAAAAAAACAAATCACAAACAAGAAAAGGATGGATTGGCAAGGAACCCAAACTAGAGAAGAGTCTTCCTCAGTGGAGTCGCCAGTTTTGTGATGGGATAAAATCTCACAGGGATCTCACAAGATGGATGTAAATATCTCCATAGGATTTTCCTATTGATCCTAGACAGAAAAAGCTAGATTTATTTGGTCTACCTAGATCTAAGACAAACAATTTCTATTATACCAAGATAGGAAAGATTAACATACCTTATATTTGAAGGTTGTCCTTGTGTATCCTGGTCGTTGCAACTCCTGAAATGCATATCTAGGTCATGCAACCTGCTTCCTGCACACAAGAACCAAACAACACCAATATCCTTCTTATTCTAGTGTTAGAAATCACTAATCTAAATCAGATCTAGCTTTATCTATTACTCATAAGATCAGATCCAAACCATTCATGAATCAAACATAAAACATTTTGGGGAAAACCAATGATTTATTAATTAACACAAATAAATTACATCAAGCTCGTACCTTTGATGATGATGCAATTTTCCTTTGGCTCCTTTCTCCTTGCTTCTTCTTAGCTTCTTGATCAGGCTAGGAACTTTGATTTCTAGTTGTTGTGAATAGGAAAAACTCCTTTGCAAATGGACAAAATAACACTACCAATGATTCCTCCTCCTCTTGCTCAAGACCAACCTTTGTTATATAGATCCTTGGAAGAGGCTTGGGAGATCTTGTAGAGACCACTAGAGACTTGAATGTTGTGAGTTCCTAGGATCATGCCACAAAGATAAAACTCATCCCTTGCCTATCTCTTTGTAACTCCATGAATCTAGAAGGTTTGATGGATCATCACTTGTTGCACCATAGTTGATGTGCGATGATCATCGCATATTTTTTCCTATGAGACCCATTATGACCCCCCAAAAAGGCCCAAATATCAAGAAAAATATGTATTTTGGCTTTCATCTTCTTGTGAACTCCCTTCTGGTCTGTAGGGTGGAAATTAAAGCTATAACAATATCTCCCCTTTCGTTTTCTGCATCTCGCATCCCACATTCCCAAAATCACCAAAACACACTCTCCATCCCTCACTTTATGCCTTCATACTCAACCATTTTCCATACATCATGATACATATTTACCATTCTGAATGACATGTATTTCCCCACTTCCACATCAACCATCACTTGTATGAATTGAATATCGTTATTAAGTGGCACAATTTTCGTAAAAGATCTACCTTAAATATCAAATCTAGCCGTGCAATTGGTAACTTTGAACTAAGAGCTACAACATTTGATAATCAAGGCAATATGTGGTAAATTAAATAATGAATTGAAGCCCTACTATAAAAATATTGTATTGAAAAAAGTGCTACCTATTCACACAAAATAACCCTTGTCAAAATATATCAAGTAAAAGGAAAAAGATATATTGCGGGCATACTTTCAACACCTTGGGATGAGAAAACAACCAATTTTAGTGGTCAAAAGCCTTCAAGTGGTACTCAACTCTTCCTCTCGAAGAAAATAATTTGAACAAAATCTGGACCTCTAGCATTGCATTAGCCAGGTGTGTATTAGAAGTAGCTAATTTCAAAGAATTAGTTCTATGGTGCACTGATAAATTTGGCACTGAATGAAGAGTCATCCAATTACAGGGAAAGCCACCATTCTCCTTGGCACCTTCAATTTTCAGAAGAATGTTGAGATTGCTAAAGCCTACTTTGGCTTTCAAGAATTCTGAAGTTGATGACTTTTTAAAGGCCAGCAATGGGGGACTGGAACTCTTGGAAAGATTTCATGTAGACCCAACCATTGATTTTAGAAGCTCTACACAAAATGAGGTATGTTCTTTCAAATATCCATACAAATAATTTGCATGGCTATTCGCTAAGATAATTGGATGAGAGTTCATGGATTTCATTCCAAAATATATTGTATATATTTTGTACCATTCCATTCATAATATGTTGTAGTTGATTGGGCCCGAATTATTTCAAGTGAAGTTTCGTTTGAGTTGGGAGGTATCAAGAAGACCAAGAAATTCTATATGATGTCTTATCTTGTTTATGCTATAGTTTACTGCGATATTTTTTAGGACTTACGCCAAGCCAAAAATATAGACTTCAAAAAAGATCTAGTATCATTCTAGTATCCAACATTGTGGAAACATAAGGCCCGACATAATTTTTATGAAGTCCAAAATGGCTTTTTTTTTTATCTTAGTCCAAAATGGCTTTTTTTTCTCTTTTAAAAAGTTAATTTAGAATTTTTAAGACTATGAGTTTAGTAGACTTTATGGATTTAAGGGGAAACCCTCTTTATTTCCAAAGATTTTAGTTTATTAGACTTTATGAATTTAAGGAGAAACCCTCTTTGTTTCCATTCTATGTTTTTGATAAATATTTTATTATAGAAGTGTGCAAAAAAAAATACAAGTTTTGGACACACTTTTTCAATAAGAAAAGAAAAAAATCAATTCATCCCTTTGTCATGGAAAATTGGGGAAATTTATGTGAAGAACATTCATCATTTGGATGAATATACCACCCAATATGACCATTTCAATCTATAGGAAGTTCATGTAAACCAGGGTTTTTGACCCTAATCCTTCCTTCACTAATCCACAAAACCTCAACCCGATCTAATGGCGAATATAAATCGTTGATCAAGCCTACTAATAAAATATTAGAAGTTTGTTTAAATGTCATTTTTTTTTAATGTTAAAACAATGACATAAAAAGACGTTCTAAACTTCTGAAAGAAAATAATTATTTGTAACTTTAACTTGCTCAAACATGAATAATTTAATTAATTAATTTGAAAAGAAAAAAATGTCAAAGATATTTCAATATTTATTAATATTTTATTTAAATATATATTGAATTTGGAATAAGACATTCAAAAGATTGATGTTGTGTATTTTTAACACTTATATGCATTTAAGTTTATTTTTTTCCCTTTAAAAACAAAACATTTTAATTAAATAATTTGAAAATAAAAAATGCTCGAGATTTTTAAATATTTATTGATATTTTAATTGTTCCGTATTTATTAATTTTCATATGTTTTTCCTATCTTTTAATTACGAATATTTTATTAGTAATTTTTTTTTTAAATAAGTCCTTTCTATATTTTTTAATTAGGAATATAAAAATGTTTTGCAAAAAATGTCTAAGTTCTTTTATGTTTAATTTCTTTCATGAAAATTATAAAATATTTGGAATGCTTTGATTTATAATATAAATTTCCAATTATTTATATACATATTATTAAAAAAATGTGCTATGTTTACATTTGTAATTTTCATAAGTCTTGCCTATATTTTAATTAGGAATATTTATTAGTAAAATGCTTTTGGAAAAAAAATGTTCTTCATGAAAATTAAACCAATATTTTCATATGTCTTTCCTATATTTTAATTAGGAATATTTTATTAGTAAATGTGTTTTGCAAAATATGTCCTTCATATCTTTTAATTAGGAATATTTTATTAGTAAATTTTTTTTGCAAAAATATGTCTTATAAAAATACAATAAAGATACAATCAGAAAGTCGCAACATTTATCCTTGAGAATGGACAAAACTGAGCCTGCCCTTATTGAGAAACTAGGATGGGAAAAGACATGATCATCCTACCTGCCCTAAGGGGGAAACCAGGCTTACAAAAATGGTGAGAGTGATTTTATGTTTGTTTACTATCATAAGACCAAAAAACTTGAAATGTCCTAAATGAAAAAAAGACTGAAAAAATAACAGAAGCCCGAGAAGCATGTGTGCTTGTCGGTCACAATAGGAGGGCCATCCGAGGGAATCTCTTCTACAATGGGGTAGCCACTAAAGTCATTGTCGTCCTCGTTGGAGGAGCTGGAGTTGTTCGAGCTTGGTTCCTTGATCGGGAGGCTTGCGCTCTTGATAAAGGGAGCCATCAATGAACTCTGCTTGGAGTAGTCTCAGCAGTTGGTTTGTTGGAATTCTCTTGAGGTGCCGAGGGGCTAGGATGGGTCGCATAAGGAAGAGGATAGGTGGCGGGGGAGGGAGGAGTTGAAGGAGGAGGATGAGCGGTGGGGGAGTGGGGTGAGCGAGGAAAACTAAGAGGTCTCTGAACAAAAACACCCGAGAGGTTGAGGAGGGTGCAAGCGAGCAGGTTTTTTTTCCACCTAGTAAATGCGACGGTGTCTGGAGGTGCATCAGGAGGCTGGGAGAGATCCTAAAACCTCCTCTTCCCAATTGTCTAGCATCTGCCACAAAGAGTTGGGGGCCGAGCGGTCGT
>JZKD02S2120819.1:338432-366805 GCA_000966675.3 Picea glauca
GTACAAAAGCCATGCAGGTGAGGAGCGAGAGCTATAGGCAGAGTAATGGAACAATGTATCAAGATGAGAGGACATTTAATTCGCATGGGGGGGTGAGGTGGAGCACACCAAGGCATTGGTTCACGTGCTGAGGAGTCTCGAGGTGCCCACCAGGTGGATGGGGGTGACACCCACATTCAGGGAAATATTGCTTCAAAGTTATGGAATGCTTTGATTTGTAATATAAAATTCCAATTAGTATACATATTTACACAAGATTGCATTTGAGTGAGATTTTTTCCTAACTCAGAAGTCGAGGGACATTTTCTCTTACCATTGGTGGAGACCCTCATCTAGATGGATATTTGTGGACACCCACCTATTCCAACTAGCTCCTCGTGTCCATTTTTTATTCAACATGTCTTTCTGTATTTCTTTATAATTGTGAGTTCTACACTTCTGGGGTTGTCTGAAGCCTCCCACATTCTCCAGGTGGATATGAGTGGCCTCTCTCCTAATCCAATTGGCTCATTTTGTATGTTTTCATGTCAGCACATCTTGATGCACTTCCAAGGCTGTTTTGGGGTCCTAAACGTTGTTTTCTTGACTATCCAGAGTCAAACTGTAAACTGAGTCAGAGTTTGACGAAGAAAGGTGTAGTTCTTTGAAATACCTTTCCAACAGGATATCATGCGCCTAAAACAGAGGTCGTATGCAAAAGTTACGACCCTAGGAAGTTGAGGTACCAAATTACACCAACTTACCCATAGGGCCCACATGACTTTTGGCATTTCACCTTCTAGGGTTAGGTTTTTGGATGTCTAGGGTTTTCGCATTCATGAGTAATATAAAAAGGGCCTCTAGAGCCTCATTGGAATCCATTCTTCTCAGATGGATGCACATAGCATCCACATCTCTTCTCAGAGATAGCTACCACCATTCGAGCAAGTGTTAATTCAGTAGTTTTACAATTTCATCATATTTCATTATTTAATAGAAGATATTGTTCACTGGATATTTGTGTTATTATTCCTATCTTTGTGTTTATTGTATTCGGTTTGTTAGTCAATTCGTTATGCTCCTAAATATGGATCAGTGGTATCAGAGCGGTCTGCTCTTCATTTATTTTTCTTCGTGCATGTACCTAACAAGGGTTGGGTACAAGAAGTTGGGACTTGAACCAATCGAGCCATTACCAGATCGGTCGAATCGAGCCCAAAAACAACCCATGGGAGACGAAAAGAAAGATGATGGAGCAGGAGATCCTATTAAAATGTTGCTCGAGGAAGCCTTCATGAGAAAAAGGAACGAAATGATGGACAACTTCATGTAGATCCTTCGACTCTTGCCCACGGGAGAAGCATCTTCATCAGGTGGCCATGAAACCCCCTTCAAGGTACAAGTAAATTTTGATATTCCATTATTTGAAGGGCTGATAGATGCAGATGTTGTAGATAAATGGTTGAATCTGCTCGAAGAATATTTTTCGGTCCACAATTTTTTCGATCGGGAAAAGATCACTTTTGCACTCCTCAAGGCCATTCCCCATGTTAAATACTGGTGGGATACTTACTCTGAGAAAAGGGCCATGGAGGAATCTGCAATTTTTGTGGTGGTCCCTACATGGGATTCCTTCCAGGATGCCATTAAAGAACAATACTAACCTATTGGAACATACGAGGACCAATACACTAGATGGACCACCCTACGTCAAGAAAGGGACCAGACGGTACCAGACTTC
Organism: Picea glauca; assembly: GCA_000966675.3. Classification (NCBI taxonomy): domain Eukaryota; kingdom Viridiplantae; phylum Streptophyta; class Pinopsida; order Pinales; family Pinaceae; genus Picea; species Picea glauca. Next base: position 340,153 of record JZKD02S2120819.1, read on the forward strand.
ACCAATATTTTCCATACCCTACGCACCAAACTGGGTATCAAAGATTTTGAGCATCATCTGGTGCTGAAATACTGCACCTGTTTGCATAGATACATTCAAATAGAAATGGAGTTTCTGGACATCACCTCATTGGCCACAACTTATAGATACGTTGTCAAGATCAAGTATAAATTTAAGCATAAACGGTGAGAGTTTGGTTCTGCCAACCCCTCATAGCCAAAGCAGGGAAAAGGCAACCCCAACCCACATAGTAGGGGACCGAGTCAAGATGGTCACCCTTAGGACAATTCGTCCAAGCTACAACACAAGAAGGGAAACGAGAATACGAAAAAGGACACGAGAAAATGTTGTGAGTACCATAAAATTCATTGGCACAACACCGACGAATTCCACTCCATGCAGTCCCTCGTGGCCAAGATGAAGGCTTTCGATACAGAGGTCGATTTTGATTCCGAGTCAAATCCTGAAGGAGGGAATCGGATTATCGATGTTGAACCCAGTGCCACAGTCGTTACCACCAAATTCCGACCAAGTGAACCAGAAGAACCAGAGGAAGGGGAATGCCTCTTTCACTCGTAGATGTGGGTCAAGGGGGCTCTGATTCATTTCATTATCGACAACAGTAGTCAGAAGAACCTGATTTCAACAAAGGTCGTCAAGCGTCTAAACCTGCCAATGACATCGCACCTGTAACCCTACACCATCGATTGGCTTCATCAAGGAAGAGATCTCTGAGTCAACCAACAGTGTCGTCTGCCCTACGACATCAAGCCTTTCAAAGATGAGGTACTGTGTGATATTTATCCCCTTGAAGTTTGTGATGTTCTTTAGGATAACCATATTTGTGGAAGCATCATGCTATGTATGAGTCTAGACCCCACAATGTTATTATTACTTTGGGTAGACAATTGTACAGGATCCCAGAGGTGGCACTGCCTATTGTTATTTATTTAATCTTTGCTAAGCAATGCAGTAAGGTCATTTCATATACTAGGAAGTTTGTCTTCTTTGTGATCTGTGCTCACAATAATCAAAAGGTCATCGCCACATCTATGGCCTCTACACAATGCCTCTCTTTGCAGTAGAAGCAAGTGGACGGGATCGTGGAAGAATACAGAGACATATTTGTCTCACCTAGAGGGGTAGCGACACACTACCAAGTCAAGCATCCAATTGATCTGACCCTTGACGCACCTCTACCTAATGGACCAGTCTATCGATGCTCACTACTGGAGAATGACAAAATCAGGTGTTAGATCCAAGAGCTTCTTCAAAAGTGGCACATCATACCCAAATCCTCCCCTTGTGGAAGCCCAATTGTACTGGTGCAGAAGAAGGACGAGATTTGGTGACTCTACATTGATTACAGAGCCTTAAACAAAATAACAGTCAGGAACTGCTACCCCATTCCCAGGATTGATGACCTTCTTGACCAACTCAAGGGGGAAAAGTTCTTAAGAAAGATTGACCTGAAGTCTAGCTACCACCAGGTTCCCATCGAACCAACTAATGTCTGGAAGAAAACCTTCAAGTCTAAAGAAGGTATCTACAAATGGCTAGTCATGCCCTTTGGCTTAACCAATGCACCAACCACTTTCATCCAGTTAATGGAGGATGTATTGAGAACCTTCACCAACTCCTTTGTGGTAGTATATTTGGATGACATCCTCATCTTCAACAGAACGTGGGAGGAGCACATGCAGCATGTTCAACAAGTTTTGAGCACTCCGCAACAACACAAGCTTTATGCCAACTTGGAAAAATGCTCTTTTGGCATGAACAGGGTCTAATACTTGGGCTACATTGTTGATGAGCATGGGGTACATGTTGATCCAACTAATATCCAAGTCATTCGTAACTAACCAGCCTAGACCACACTAACTGAGCTTCGTAGCTTCTTGGGACTCGCCAATTTTTATGGACGGTTCGTGTTGAGATTCTCCCATATTGCATGGGCCCTCAACCAGGTGACCAAGGGTGGTGGTAGGGAAAATTTTGTGTGGGGGAAGGAGAAACAAATAGCCTTCAAAGATCTGAAACATCATTTGTGGTCAGCTCCAGTACTCTCCTTTCCCAATCTGTAGCAACCATTCAAGATTAAGACTGATGCATCTGACTATGTTGTGGGCGCAGTTCTCACTCAACATGGGCATCCAATGGAATACCATAGTGAGACACTCTCTGATATTGTCTGGAAATACCCCACTTATGACAAGGAAATGTATTCCATTGTACAAGCATGTTGTCAATGGAAACATTACATTTTGGGGACAAAGCTGATCATACACACTGATCACAAGCCTTTGTAGTTCATACAAACACAGGGGAAATTGCAGAATGACCACCATCAAAAGTGGTCCACCTACCTGCAACATTTCCATCTCAACATCAAGTATAAGAAAGGTATCTCAAATTGTGTCATCGACTGCCTTAGTCGGCCTTCTGTGGCTGCACTTACCATTGTGCTCCATTCCTATAGACATGAAACATCAGAGTGGCCCCAACTTTACCAGCAAGATCCAGAATTCACCACCACATATCATCTCTTGGGTACAAGCACCACTATCACTGATTTTCACATTCAGGACATAATCTTATGCCACCTGGGCCATCTATGTATTCCTACAAGCGAGCGTGCAAAGTTGATTTGGGAAGCCCACTACAGTTGGGTGGCAGGAAATTTGGGCGTAGAGAAAATTGTGGCCATTCTTCAGAAACATTTTTATTGGCCAAAAATTTGACATGATGTCAGCAAGTATATCAGATCTTGCATTGCCTACGCCATTGCCAAGTTGGCCATCAAGAAGTAAGGCTTATACACCCCTCTTCCTATTCCCGAGAAGCCGTGGGAATCCATCTCCATGGATTACATGTCTAGTTTTTCATCCACCAAGCACGAAAATGACTATGTGTTTGTGTTCGTTGATTGGTTTTCGAAGATGGCCATCCTCACAGCCTGTAAGAAGAATGTCACAGTGGCATATATTGCCAAGCTCTTCTTCGAACGAGTTTGGGTTCACTTTGGGATACCACAGACCATCATATCCAACCGAGAAAACATGTTCCTCAACACCTTTTGGTTGATTCTCTGGTCTCTTTTGGACACCAAGCTCACAAAATCCACTTCTTTCCACCCCCAAACCAATGGCCAAACCAAGGTCGTCAATTAGATGATTGTGCACATTCTGCACATGTACAATTCTAAGCATCCACGCACATGGGACGAGATTCTCCCATATGTTCAACATAGTTACAACATGGCTCTCGATAGTTCCACCATCCATAGACCATTTCAGGTGGGTCTGGGATTCCAACCCTTGAGACACATTGATTTTGCACTTCCTCTTGCCACAAAATAGACAGACTCTTCCCATGATCAGTCTGCGATCGACAAAGCCCCCATATTCATTGAGCAGATTCAACACATCTGCTAACATGTCCAGGACATTTTGCAGAAATCCAATGCTAAGTACAAGCAACGCCATGATAAACACAGGGTACCACACCAGTTTCAGGTTGGCGACAAAGTTTGGTTACATTTGCAAAAGGAGCGTCTCACCGGGCCCCATTGGAAGTTTTGCCCACTTTGTTATGGGCCTTACACTATCAACAAGGTTGTGGGTAGCAATGTTTTTCAGCTCAACACTCCACCCATCCTTCGTCTGCATCCAATATTCAATGTGGACCTCCTTTGGCCATATTTTCCACCATTATTGGACACCTTTGAGATCATCGAACAACTAACACCAACATATCTCAACCATGACTGCATGGAACAAGCATCCACTGATTAGATAGTGGACACACAGGTAAGGGCACTCACCAACAATGGATACAGATTTATCGGGTTGTCAAGGCAGGGAAACCCCTACACCAAGGCAAGTGGCTCACCCGAAGCCAAATCCAACAGAATTTACCTCACCTGATGGGAGAACTCAACGCAATGGATACCATTGCTTCCTAAGGGGGGAGGATTGATCCAGGTGGATATTGGTGGCCACCCACCTATTCCAACTCGTTCCTCGTGTTTTTTTTTTATTCAACACGTCTTTTTGTACTACTTTATAATTGTGAGTTATACACTTCTGGGGTTGTTTGAAGCCTCCCACATTATCTAGGTGGATACAGGTGGTCTCTCTCCTAATCCAATGGGCTTATTTTGTATGTTTTCATGTCATCACATCTTGTTGTACTTCTAGGGTTCTTTTGGGGCCCCAAACGTTGTTTTCTGGAATCACCACAGTCAGAATATAGATGGAGCCAGGGTCTAACGATGAAATGTGTAGTTCTTTGAAAGACCTTTCCAATGGGCTATCACGCACCTAAAATGGAGGTTTTATGAAACATTTATGGCCTTAGGAAGTTTAGGTACCAAATTACACCAACTTACCCATAGGGCCCACATGACTTTTGGCATTTCACCTTTTAGGGTTATGTTTTTGGATGTCTAGGGTTTTGACATTCATGAGTAATATGAAAAGGGCCTTTGGAGCCTCATTGGAATCCATTCTTCTTAGACGGATGTGCGTAGCAGCCACATCTCTTCTCAGAGATAGCTACCACCATTCGAGCAAGTTTTAGTTCTGCGGTTTTACAGTTTTAGCCTATTTCATTATTTAATAGAAGATATTGTTCACTGGATATTTGTGTTATTCTTCTTATCTCTGTGTTTATTGTATTCAATTTTTTAATCATTTCATTCTGCTCCTAAATTCATATCAAACCCCTTGCATATCCTTTGTTGGGTGTTAGACTGACCAAGTACAAATCCATGATCTAAAAAAAAAAAAAACCTCAGAATTTAAATAGTAGTAAAATAGAGAAAAATATTGTATTTGAGTGAGATTTGTTCCTAAATCAGAAGTCAAGAGACATGTGCTCTTACCATCGGTGGAGACCCCCTTGAACATCCCTCGTTGGGTGTTATACTAACCAAGTACAAATCCATGATCTCAAAAAACAAATTGCTCAAAACATAAATAGTACTAATATCCAAAACAAGATTGCATTTGAGTGAGATTTGTTCCTAACTTGGAATTCAAGGGACATGTTCTCTTACCATTGGTGGAGACCCCCTTGCACATCCCTTGTTGGGTGTTAGAATGACCAAGTACAAATCCATGATCTGTAACATGCCCTCCGTTACACCTAAGAAAAAACGAAGCACAAAAGGTAATTTTTTTTTTGCATTAAGAAAATAACATCAACACATGATCATAGCAGTGTATAATCAACAACATCATAAGTAAAATAAGTACCGGCTACTCATCATGGAAATAACTAACGACACATTCAACGCGTCAATGAAGGATAGTGACACATAAAAATAATATTGTAGTAGATTATCACATCATAGTCATCTTGAAACAATTTACAACAACATTCAATTAGATAAAGAATGTAAAATGACTACCTGCCCAACCTACCTTGCAAGGTTAGGACCTCTAGGACACATAAGCAACACTCAATCCCAGGTTCCAATTGATTTTAACCATTTAAGATCTCAGGGCTGGCGACTGTTATGAGGAACAAGGAGGTGTCTACATCCTACTATCACAATCAATCCCAAGCAACTAGCTAAATCAACAACATCTATGATCACCAATTTCATCAATTCATCATCCCAATCCACAATTAAAAATGGTGCACGAGTAATCATTCGCACAACTCATCATATATCATATCAATTTTAAATTCGCGCAAGAAGTCTAATGTCTACAACAATCATTCATTACATCAATTTTAATGCGCGCAAGAAGTATATTGTCTAAAACAATCATTCGTCACATTATAATTTACTGTGTGGAAGTCTAATGTCTACAACAATCATTCATTACATTAAAATTCATTCTGTGTGAGTGCAAAAACAACTCTAGAACAATCACAAGTAAACTTAATTAAAAGCACAATAATCTAAACCCTAAACATTTATTCATTAACATTAACCCAAGGTGCGAGGCAATCTAACTACTTAACCATCTATACATCAATGTTATCCCGTAACACAAAGAATAATCATCCATTTGAATTCCATGGCGCTAAAGTAATTATCAATTAGATTGTTGAAGGCACAAGGTAACGCTATCACATAACCATTCATACGTCACATTTACTTCATTTTCAACACATCTAGTTAGACAAACCCTAAAATCTTGTGCAACATAAGTATTAAGAACTATCATTCCTGCATATAATGAATTACATCTATTTGGTATAACTCATCTTCAATGTTTTTCAATAAAATGAAACATTAAATAGTACTATATTATTATATCACCATGATCCTTCATGTATACATTAAATTACAAACGATTTTGTGCAACTCATCTTTAGGTTTAATTCAATTACATTAGGACATTAAACACATCGAGTCATTAAATAATGCACATAATATTCTATAGCACCCATATTTTCAACAGTTAATAAAACATTAATAAACACAAAATATAATAAACTATATACGTCAGAATCCATTACACCATCGACAAATTACATGGCATAAAAAGGGAAAGGTGCAACCATTGATAAGGAAACGCAATGCCTCCTTAAGGAGTCTAGCAGAGATTATGAAGTAAAATTAATGCAAAGATAGGCAAAAAAATCGTTGAGCAATAAGGAACAAAATCGTTGAATAAAAGAGGATAAAATCACTGAGTACAACGCTGAGCATAAATTTATCAATTTTGAGTGTGAGAATATGAGCATCAGTCTGAGCATAAAATTAGCAATTCTTAGTACAAAAAATGTTGCGCAAAAAGGGTAAAATCATCGAGATAAGAAGAAGAAAACGCAAAGAATAACGAGAATCCATGAAGCTAAACTGGCACAATTCTGAAGAGAATAAATGAGAATCCACAAAATGCAGAGAATAAACTAACATAGAGAATACATGAGAATAAACTAATCGGAGAGAATAAACTAACACAGAGAATAAATGAGAATAAACTAACGACGAGAATAAACTAACGCACAGAATAAATGAGAATCCACAAATGCAAAGAATACATGAAGATAATATATGAGAATCCAGAAAATGCAGGGTCAACTGACACAAAAAAACGTAGAGTTTCTGGGTTGCTTCAAGTGGGTTTCCTTCGCAAAAATGTAGAGGTAAACTGACACAAAATCGCACAGGGATATGAGGTCAAATCCAGTCGTTTTCTTCCATGAAAACGAAAGGATACTCTAGCACACAAACGCACAGAGATATTGGTCGATTCTGGTGGGTTTCTTTCATGAAAACACAAGGATACTCTAGCACAAAAAGCGTAGAGACCTGTGGTATATCTGGTGGGTGTAACACCCATGTTTCCCCCAAATTTTAATTAATCATTAATTAGGATTACCATGTTGTGGCATGGGAACATTGTAAATGTATCATTGTTTAATTGCCAATAACTGACTGTGGGGGTGAAGCCTTGAAAGTACTAGCCATGATATCACTAGAGGAAAGAATGTGAGAACGATAAGAGAACGATTAATAAGAAAAGGATCGGTGGTTCAACCATCAACTACCCCATGAATGGAAGCATGGTATAGCTGCAGAAGGTTAGCTCAAAGTATCATAGGGTCCTGCAGACCCAGACTGACCTGGGTTTCCTTCTGACAGAAGGAATAGGATAGGAGGGATGTGCATGCAAGATACGCCAGAGAATAAAAAGAAGAGTGGAGAATGCGAGGAACTCGCCACCAGAGCATGAGCCAAAGGCCAGGATCTCGATGCAAAGAAAGCATCTGAAAAACCTCATCGAGGCCATGACAGAGAGGGAGATATCTCATAGTATGCAAAGAACGAGACCTGAGCAGAAGGCTGCAAGCTTGATGCTGAGGAAGCATCTGATAAACCTCGCAGAATATGCAAAAGAGAAAGGATCGATGAGAATTGGCATAAATTCCCTGGTGAAATCATGGCTTGGCACAAGGGTGGCTAGAGTGCTAAGAATGAATGCCTCTGAGCCTATGGTTGGGTGGAAGGATGAACACCCACCAGTAATAGATAAGTATTCTCATATCCCATTTATCGGCCACAACCAGTAATAGATAAGTATTCTCATATCCCATGTATTGGCCACAACCAGTAATAGATAAGTATTCTCATATCCCATGTACTTAAGTGATAACTGTGAATTAAAGATGGATATCCTATCAATGTTGTAGGTATGTGCATATTTTATTAATGGTTATATCGTATCCCTCTAATTCTTCCTAAATGTATATTTGAGAAAATAAGTAATTCTCTGACTTGTACACGTAAATGCCTGAGCCCCATGGTGGCTCAAGTTCAAATAAATGAACTATGAATTTTTTGACCTTGGGGCATAACCTCACGTGTGCATGCCGACACTCCCAGTCATTCTGAAGGAAGGAGTTGGTTAAGCTCAGGAGAGGTAGTGCATGTATGTACAGAGTCTTTGCGAGGCGGGCAGAGATCGAGAACCCCCTTTAATTCTAGAGTTGATAAATGAGCACAAGGGGTGCACAGAGGATTTCTCTAAGTGTTAAGTTCAGGAGAATTAGCGCAAAATACCTAAGTACTTAAGGAGATGACAAAGCTCAGGTAGGATAGCGAGATTTAAGTCCCAAAAGGAGATATCCTTTCGTTTGGAAGATGAATGGATGAGATTAGTTTGGGAGAAGCCGAAGTTCTTCACGATCGTCGGATATGGAGAAAGAACATGGGTGTTAACCCTTATAACCCTTCGGAATTCATGGGTTCTTTGAATCGAGCATATTCTCTATACAGGAGGAGAATTCCCCCGAAGTCCCAAATTTAATCTGGGTCGTAGATCTGAGGATGCTCGGGGACTATCCTGGCCATCGAATTTATGATATAGTAAACTCGACATTGACCACTTCGAGAGGATAGAGGTTTGGTAACACCAAAATCCCTAAATTCTTGAAGTTAATGTGGACCATGGATCTAAGGATCATTTGAGATCCCTCACGACCGTTTCATCAAGGGGACGTGTGTATTACTTCGAGTTCATGTGGGGACCCATGTGTCGAGTGACGACGTTTCTAGGTGTCCTTCTTGGAGTGGCACACACTGGGACCCAAGGGACCCTTGAACGGAAGTTACGAGACATAGATATATGGGGTCACATAGATACTCTCGAACCATCAGATTGAGGCTGTGGTCAGCCAGACATTGATTGACTCCGGAAGAAAAGAGGATTTTGCATCGCAAAACTCCCGAAGAGCTGGGAGTTGAAGCAGATCTGAGTCGTCCAAGCCAAAGGGACAGGTGTCATAAGATACTGCACTCTGAAGAGAAGTCACTCTAGGAGAATTGAAGTGTGAAGGAAAAAGGATTTCCAAAGGTCGGAATCCCAAAGTCATCCCAGTTGTCCATTGGAAGGGGTGCATGGAAAAATATCTATCATTTCGGAGGAATGTTACTTCAGAAGAAAAGGGAGTGTGTTGAACAAGAAGTCCCGAAGGCCAGAGAGTCAGAGTTCATATGAACCATCCATTGGAATAAAACACATGGTGCTCGATCTACAACTCTAGGTACTGAGCACTTCGGAGGAAAGAGAGAAGCGTTGACTGCAAGTCACCCGAAGCGGGGAAAAGGACATATATAGACCGTTGATTGGGGAAAACATGTGGCGTTCGATCTGTAACTCTGGGTATGGAGTACTTCGGAGGAAAAAGGGTTTGGATTGTTCTAAACTCCTGAACGTTGAAGTATCGAAGTAGATCACAACCATCGATCACGAGGGATGTGTGGTGCTCTATATGTAACTCCAGGTACAGAGGAAAAAGGGTTTGGAGTGTTCGAAATTCCCAAAGTAGATCATAACCATCAATTACAAGGAATGTGTGGCGCTCGATCTATAACTCCGGTTGCGGAGTACTTCAGGGATTAAATCCTTTGGAGTGTTCGAAACTCTCGAACGTTGAAGTCCCGAAGTCAATTAGGGCTGTCAAAATCTTTGAGGACACGTGATGTAGGATTGTGAACTGCGGAGATTTGCCACTCCAAAGGATTCATGCGGTGTTTGTATTAGCACTTGTTGTCTTAGTGTATGGTCACAAACCGTAGTCATATGTGAGTACAGATGGATGGAAGAACCCAAAGAACTTGGGAGAGGCTCCCTGCCAGCTCTGAGCTCGGTTCGGAGCATGGAGACTGTGGCTGGAAAGCTCTAGAAGAGAAGAATGGGATAGAAACCCCAAATGAGGGTTTTGATTCTCCTAAGAAGAGAGAAATTTTGATGCCCCCACCATGGGTGTGTTACAAATTGGTATCATAGCATGACAACTACACTTGGCCTGCTTGGGATCATGCACGAATCGTATGAAAATATTTATGGAGGAATTTAAGGGGTAACACCCTATCTGACCACATTCCTAAGAGGCTTAGAAAACCTCTACTAAAGAGAGGAATGAGATCATTTACTATTGATATAGGTTTTGGAAATTGACACTGTATGTTGCTAATGTTCCCAAATAAAGAAGTTGACTTCACTATGAAATTGTATGTGCAGTTGTACAATCATAAGATTTGGTTACCAAGACTAAGATGAGCCTGTGGAGAATATCACTACCAAACATAAATCATCTGCATAAGTTCCTTGAGTAGAAGGATGCAAATTTAAAATACAGTTGGGATTTTAACCAACGAGATTGAATCATGCTAAGTCAGTGACAAAGGAAGCCTAACATTTCTTTGAGAAATGATAGTCGATCCTACATGAGTGGGATTATGTTGATGGACACTAATAACAAGACTTGGATGTGAACGGATGGAAAGGATCTGTAACAATAATAACTATTGCTTTAATGAAGGGTTAAACCTTGTATATGTGTATAATCCCTCACGATCAGAGGAATGAGTCTGGTCACCATTCCCTGAAAAGGGAGAGCATGCACAACTCTCGATTTTCAAAGTGGACTGAGAAACGAATTTTGTTTCTGGGTATAAGAATTGTTGGATAGGGTTTTTCTAATTGAGCTAATAAACAAAGTTGTAGAAATATAGAGTGATTGATTGAGAAATCACAACAGCCTCCCTTGCTTGGTGGATAGGAAACTAATTTTCCAGAGTTCTTGTGGGAGGAGGAGAGTGGCCTTCATCCCTGACTGTGCTGAACAAAAGGAAGAATTCTAGGTGTAATGGTCAATACTGATCTTGATCTAAAGATACTCTGTATTTCTGAACTAGGATACTTAGTAAGTAACATAATTTGAAATTTCATTTGGGATCTAAGGGAATAGTCTCAATGGTATTAGACAGTAAATTGTTAAAATTAAGATAAAATGGTTGACTAAATGTTGATCCTGAATGTGGTAAAGGAAGGATGGTAGCCATATAGATATAGTTGGAAGCTAAATTGGTTGATTATGTTACCTTGAGAATGGTTATAATTTCCCAGATTGTATTTATAAGTTGGGTAATGTTCCAGGGAGGTTGATGCAAGAGTGTTTTCTTGCTAGTTGTTATCCTATAAAAAGGGAACCTAGTTATGACTATGTATGATTCAACTTCCATGTGGATGTTGTGTGAATGACTGCAAGCTCTCAACTGAGAGGGAAACTCAGTGTTGAGTATCCCTATGAGGCTTGTCATAAGGATGGAAACAATATCCTTGGAGGAGGATCTGGAAGTCTGAGATTCCCATGTGCATGCATGACATGGAAAGGGTGCAAGAAATGAGCTTGCATGATGAATGTTTGGTTAGGTTTATGGGTGTTTATGCTTGAGTACATGTATTTAATGTATTGTGAATCTTCTTGATATGAATCATGATAGTAATACCAGTTAGGTATGAATGTTATTAAATATGAAAGTGATGCACATGTATGATGTAAGGGTATATGTATGCTAAAGGCACAATATGGCTGCCTTGATGAGTGACATGTAAGGCAAGAATTGCACTTGCCAAGATTAAGTGAATACCATAGATGCATGGTCGACTCCATTTTTTAAAGAGTCATGAAAGTTATGTTTTGAATGTACCTTAAGGGGAATGTGTTCCATTCCCTTAGAAAAGACGATTATAAATAAATGAAAGAGTAAATGAGCAAGGATGGTCTGTGTCGGGATAAGAGGCAAATGATTATGCCTTGACAATCACATAAGAATGAGTTTGAACAGTCATGAGTTGACTAATTTTGGAATAGAGATGTATGTAGGCTGTGAGATATACCCATGGAAGCTACACAAATACTTTTGATTATGCATATGGTTAATTACATCATGGATGTAAGTTAACAAAACCATAATATGTATGGATACATAATTTGGGTGCATGACAAAGATGCATGTTTATATTCCTTATGGAATATTTGGTAAATAACTAAAGCTAACTCAAGGTTGAGGCCATGACATATAGTAATGGACGTGCAATAAGGAAGTTGCATGCCGAGGGAGTTCCCTGTGGAAGAACTGTGTGAAAACTTTGTCAAGAGGTCAGAGTCACAACCTTAATAACTGCTGAGAAACTAAGAAATGAGCTACAAGCTTATATATATATAGGATTACATTTTTAAAGCATCATGTAATGAATAAAATACTAATGAATGAATAAATGAGTATGGTTGATTGAATAGGCTTGGTCGAAGCCATGTTGAGAAAAGGCAGTTGTATGCCTTAGATACCCAAGTAGAGTATGATTTAGGAAGAAAAACCTGATTGAATCAGGATACTCAAGATCCTGACAGAGGAGATGAATGTGAGTCTCTCATTGGAGGGAAGACCGATCACAGTCATCAAATCGACTTCACTATCCACTAGAGTTAATGGATCAAACACCAGTCATTCGATGAGATCGATGGTTGGGAATCATTGCGGAGCGCGAAGATGAAATTAACATACATGCTAGTGCATGGCCCGCAATCAACCAATGTCATTGATCTCATTGGGGTGGAAGATCAATGACCACGATTAAAAGAGTCGAGCAAGCAATTTTCAGATTGTAGAGATTGAACTCTCTGATAAAGAGCGAGCATATTGGGATTCCACAATCTATGTGAACCACCGATCTGTGAATGATAGATGAGCGAACCTGCAAGGAACCCATGCATTAATATCGCGTAAAGCTCATACTGTGATTGGGTTCTATGGTTGAATTTAGCACATCGAAGCTCTGTATCAACCTAAATTCCTGGTCAAACACTTGTGTTGGAATTATTATTATCTGGAAATCGCGTGGTTAAAATCGATCGAAGGCTAATATCGACGACCCACGATTATTGCGGAGATTGCATATGCACACAGGTTAATGTCGAGATTTGTACCTATAATTTAAATTCAATATAGTGTTGTTTTGAGTTTGGGATCTGATCGTAGATTGGATGACCCGTATTCATTGTGGAGATCATAAGGAGAATTAAACCGTGAGCTACTTGAGGTTCTACAATCCCTTGCAGTCGTTGGATCTGGGGGGAAACAAATCTACACCGTCGATTTGCAGACAAGGGGTTTAGCTAGGATTGGACATGGGAGAAAAAAGGATAGTGCTTGAAAATAATAGAGTCGAGGTCACAACTCTCGGTTGCATAGAGAGAAAACAGAGTTCCTCTAGGCCAGTCAAGGAAGATAGAGTTTAACACTCTGTGTTAGATTGTGGTCACAAGGACTGGTTCTATGGGAATAAAGGTGCTCATAGCTAGCACATTGCATGGAATTGCTTCGAGGAAGTGAATGTTTGGATGAAAGGAAGACAATGAACCTTCCATTGAGGAAGGAGGACCTTCCGAAAATTTTACTTACATTGTATGGATGTCAAAGGAAAGCAAATTTGGGTGACCATGAGTGTGGGCACCTTGGTTACTAATGAAGGAAGAATGCTTGGGAGAATTCAAGAGAAAAATTTAGTTTCATGTGTGTTGATTTGGAATCGTGATTAGCCTATAGTAGAGAACATAGTTCTACCTGTAAGAGTGAACAAGGAGGAATAAGCCATATGGTGAAGAGGTTGGTTAAACTCCAACACACCATAGAAGGGTGTTTGTCACCAAGTGTGGAAACTTGAAGATCAATGCGAGGGTGCATTGGGTATGAATGTGGCCATGAACATTGGCACATTGATTAAAGTCATTTAATATTTTAATTGCACTTGGAAAATTTAGTATCTTGACAGCATGCTTACATACCCTGACTAGATGAAAATGACTTGGGTTGTTAGTATGCATCATATGAAAATATAGTGTGCATGAAAACTAACAATTTGTTTGGCTGAGGAAAGTTGACTTGCAAGAAGAAAGAGTCTTGGATATGGCAATGTGGTAAGCCCACAAGGAAGACCGATTTCCTACTGAGCTAAATTGCCATGGGGAGGGAAGTCCCATGCTTTTGAATCTGGTTCCGTGCGAAACAAATCTGAAAATAAATGAAGAAATTGGAAACTCTATGGGTGACAAATTTGTAATAAAATTCTGAAATTTAGAATTGTGATGATGTCTCATGAATTATGTATACTTGTGATACAGGTGAGAAGAAAATATTTGTCCAGAAAGGATGAATGAAGGCTATCCAGTTGAAAAGCATGAAGGAGGCCACTGTTGAGCCATGAGAACCCCGTGGTAATCCATGATCACCTAGAATATGTTGTTTTGAGGTAACACAAGTCGGAGGGACACCTAGGCAGAGCAAGTCCGAGGGAAACCTCGACTGTAAGGATTGATAAAGTCTATGGGATTATTCCTATGCAAGAAAACCTTGGAAAGGCAAGATGGATCAGTCGAGGAATTGTATAATAGAGAAGTTGTGGATGCCTGAGCCTAGGCCTGGACAGTGAGTGACCACAAGGAAGAGAAGACTTTGATAGTTCTTGTAAACTATTGATTGGGATCATGCACACAATGGGTATGTGAAGGAAAAACAATGAGCCTGGATAACAAGAAAGCCATGTGGATACAAATCCACAAACTGTGCAGATAAGTATTGTGCTAGATTATGAATTTTTCTTAGAAATTTTATGCAACAATAAAATGTTTTCGCATGAGACTATGATTAATGTGCTTGTTGTCCAAGAATTATTGAAGGCAGGTGACAAAGATTAAGAGTATGAAAAAAGGACATGACCAAGGAAGAAATTCAAGACTTTTGAAATGGATGAATGAGAAAGGCATAATAAGTGTTACTGAGAAAGAACATCGAGGACAATGTTCCTTTTAAAGGCGGGGTGGATTGTAACACCCTTATTTCCCCCAACTTGTAATTAATCATTAATTAGGATTACCATGTTGTGGCATGGGAACATTGTAAATGTATTATTGTTTAGTTGCCAATAACTGACTATGGGGGTGAAGCCTTGAAAGTACTAGCCATGATATCACTAGAGGAAAGAATGTGAGAACGATAAGAGAACAATTAATAAGAAAAGGAACGGTGGTTGAACCATCAACTACCCCATGAATGGAAGCATGGTATAACCGTAGAAGGTTAGCTTGAAGTACCATAGGGTCTTGCAAACCCATATTAACTCGGGTTTCCTTCAGACAGAAGGAACATGATAGGAGGGATGTGCGTGCAAGGCACGCCAGAGAATAAAAAGAAGAGTGCAGAATGCGCGGAACTCGCCAGCAGAGAATGAGTCGAAGGCCACGAGCTCGATGCGGAGAAAGAATATAAAAAACCTCATCGAGGTCATGACAAAGAGGGAGGTCTCTCAAAGTATGTAGAGAATGAGACCTGAGTAGAAGGTCACGAGCTTGATGCTAAGGAAGCATCTGATAAATATCACAGAAGATGCGAAAGAGAAAGGATCAATGAGAATTGGCATAAATTCCCTGGTGATATCATGGCTTGGCATGGGGGTGGTCAAAGTGCTAAGAATGAATGCCTTTGAGCCTATGGTTGGGTGGAAGGACGAACACCCACAATCAGTTAGTTGGCTACAACCTGTAATAAATAAGTATTCTTGTATCTCGTGTATTTAAGCAGTATCTGTGAATTAAAGTTGGATATCCTATGAATGTTGTAGGGATATACATATTTTCTCAATGGTTATACTATATCCCTCTAATTCTTCCTAAATGTATATTTAATAAAATAAGGAATTCTCTGACTTTTACATGTAAATTTCTGAGCCCCGTGGTGGCTCAAGTTAAAATAAATGCACTGTTAATTTGTTGACCTTGGGGCATAGCCTCACGTGTGCATGCCAACACTCCCATTCATTCTGAAGGAAGGATTCGGTTAACCTAAGGAGATGTAGTGCATGTATGTACAAAGTCTTTGCGAGGCGAGCAAATATTGAGAACCCCCTTTAATTATAGAGTTGATAAATGAGCGCAAGGGGTGCACAGAGGATTTCTCTAAGTGTCAAGTTCAGAAGAATTAGTGCAAAATACCTAATTACTTAAGGAGTTGACAAAGCTTAGGTAGGATAGCGAGATTTAAGTCCCGAAAGGAGAGATCATTTCGTTTGGAAGACGAATGAATGAGATTAGTTCGGGAGAAGCCGAAGTTCTTCATGATCATTGGATCTGGAGAAAGTACTTGGGTGTTAACCCTTATAACCCTTCAGACTTCGTGGGTCCGATGAATCGAGCATATTCACCGTATGGGAGGAGAATTTCCTTGAAGTCTCGAAGTCCCAAATTTTATCTGGGTCGTAGATCTGAGGATGCTCGAGGACTATCCCGACCGTCGAATTTATGATATAGTCAGCTCGACGTTGGCCACTTTGGGATGACAAAGGTTTGCTAACACAAAAACCCCCAAAGTCTCGAAGTTAATGTGGACCGTGGATCTAAGGATCCTTCGGGATCCCTCATGACTGTTCAATCGAGGGGACATGTGTATAACGTCGAGTTCATGTGGGGGCCCATGTGTCGAGTGACGACATTGCCAGGTGTCCCTATCGGAGTGGCACACAATGGGACCCAAGGGACTCTTGAATAGAAGTTACAAGCCATAGATCTCTGTGGTCACCTAGATACTCTCGGACCATCAGATTGAAGTTGTGGTCAGTCTGACGCTGACCGAATCGGAGAGAAAAGAGGATTTTGCATCGCAAAACTCTCAAAGATCTGGGAGCTGAAGAAGATCTGAGCTTTCCAAGCTAAAGGGATAGGTGTCGTCAGATCCTGCACTTCGGAGAGAAGTCACTCCAGGAGAATCGAAGTGTGAAGGCATGAGGATATTCAAAGGTCAGAGTCCCTAAGTCATCCCAGGAATCCATTGGAAGGGGCGCGTGGAGGAAGGTCTACCATTTTAGAGGAATGTTACTCTAGAAGAAAAGGGAGTGTGTTGAACAAGAACTCCCAAAGGTCGGCGAGTCAGAGTTCATCTGAACTGTCCATTGGAATAAAACACGTGGCACTTGATTTGTAACTCCAGGTACTAAGCACTTTGGAGGAAAGAGAGAAGCCTTGACTGCAAGTCGCCCGAAGTAGGGCAAAGGACAGATATTGACCGTTGATCGGGGAAAACACATGGCGTTCGATATGTAACTCCGGGTACGGAGTACTTCGGAGAAAGAATGTTTTCGTGTGTTCAAAACTCTCAAACGTTGAAGTCTCGAAGTAGATCATAGTCTTTGATCACGAGGGATGTGTGGTGCTTGATATGTAACTCTAGGTACAAAGTACTTCGGAGGAAAAAGGGTTTGGAGTGTTCAGAACTCCCGAACGCTGAAGTCCCGAAGTAGATCATAACCGTCGATCATGAGGGACATGTGTTTCTCGATCTGTAACTCTGAGTATAGAGTAATTCGAGGAGAAAATACTTTGGAGCATTTGAAACTCCTGAATGTCGAAGTCCCAAAGTCAATCAGGGTCAAAAAAATATCTGAGGACACGTGACATCAGATTGTGAACTTTGGAGATTTGCCACTCCGGAGGATTCGTGCGGTGGTTGTCTTGGTGTCTGGTCATAGCCCGTGGTCATATGCGAGTATAGATGGATGGAAGAACCCAAAGAACTTGGGAGAGGCTACTTGCTAGCTCTTATCTCGGTTAGGAGCATGGAGACCGTGGTTGGAAATCTCTGGAAGAGCATAATGGGATAGAAGAGTGAAATGTTGACGCCCCCAACATGCGTGTGTTACAGTGGGTTTCTTCCATGGAAACACAAATATCATCTACACCCAAAAGCACAGAGATAAAGGAGAAGGGTTCTGGGTGTAAAGAAAAAATGTGAAGCAAAGATACAATGAAAAAATATTCTTTCTAAAACCCCCACAAGTTGGGCATGTTTTAAACAAAAAAACATAGAGATATCATTAATAAACTGTTGAGGGACAATTACGAAAATGGTGAGTGAAATGCATGTAAATGCTGAGGTAAAATGTGAATGTAATACCGAGCAAAAACACAGAGATATATTTAATAAATTGTTGAGGGAAGGATCAGCAAAAACACAGAGATATCTTTAATGAATTATTGAGGGAAAGATCAGTAAAAACGCAGAGATAAAGCATTGCCATTGCAGACTTCTTGAAGAATTCACTAGGGTAATAATAATAAAAAAAACAAAGAGCAAGGAAGGAAATGGCACACTAAGCAAACAAATTGATCAAGTTAAAATGGTGAGGACTAGCACTCTTATACACTTGAAATTCTTCAAGGTAAAGAGAACTGGAAGGGTGCACCAGTCGTTGGAGACATCAAAGTTTTTGGGAGACTTTCTATAGGAATATTGCTACTAGGGTGGTGGGTTTCAAGGTCCAAAAACAAAATTTCAAAACATTCCATCATATCTTTTACTACAAAATCATCCACCCTAAATTTACAACACTATACAATAGAATTAAACTACATTTTAATTTGAAACTTAATGAATTTCATCTTAGTTTAGGATTACCGTAACCGAAGGCGAAGAATCTGAAGTTGTTATTTCGTGCTTGCACTCCCTCCTATCTCCCTCCTGCTAACTGTTGAGACTACACTGGTACCTCCCAGCCAACACTAGGGGTAATCTTCTTCCCCCTTAGCCCCCCGAGCCACAAAGGGGCCACACACAAACACAAACATAAATCTCTAGCTCCCAACTTGCATCGCAAGGCAGAACTACCACTCTGTTTTTTCGAGCTGGGTATCCCAACTCTCACAAGTAAAACCAGTCAAGGAAATTCTGAAAGCATAACTTTACCAATAAACCATGTGATGCATCTTTCCTCTTTACCACTTTCTTTATAGGAGTTTTCCTCATGACATATTCCTCTTGCACATCTAATTCACTTTTTAATTAATTAATTTAGAATTATTCCCCCCGTACACTTTTCACTTGTTCCCTTAGTTGCACCAATAAATACACCATTTAATTTAATTAAATGTCAATTTCTCTCATCCCACCTAAAAGCGCTCATAAAATCACTTATAGATGTCCCTTTATTCCCTCTATTTACTTTTTAATGAATGACGTCTTTCTAAAACTTAGTTGTGTTTAATTTAGGAAAATTCTTTAGTTAGACTAGACTAGATACCTTTCTATGCTTCCACATTCTTTTTAAATTTATTTCCTTTCTTATCTTAGTTTCCA
Source organism: Picea glauca (assembly GCA_000966675.3). Lineage (NCBI taxonomy): Eukaryota > Viridiplantae > Streptophyta > Pinopsida > Pinales > Pinaceae > Picea > Picea glauca. The sequence continues at coordinate 359,588 of JZKD02S2120819.1, forward strand.
ATTTAGCATTATTTTGCACACAATTGTATCATTAAATCTTTAGATACAAATTTTCACTCTTTCAATTCCTAACTTGATTTTTCTTCATCCCCCACCTTTTATTAAATTTATAATTAAATTTTAGTCTTCTTACCCACTTTAGACTTAGGCTCAAATTTTTAAACTAGGCTTAGAATTTTTAAGGAGACTTTATAATTAATAAAAATTACTCAATTAATAATTATTTTAAGTCCAACAATGTCAAAAAAAATTATTGTTTTCTAGGCACCTAGGTTCATTGACTCACATTTATTAAAAATCGTGACATGCCCTTCAAGATGCACTCCATACTCCAAGGGTGCCACTTGCCTTTATTCAAGTTTTACTTATGTGACATGCCCTTCAAGACACACTATGTGCTCCAAGGGTGCCACTTGCCTTTGAACAAGTTTGGTAGTTTTCCAACCCTTGGAGTCAATACTCCACTAGGCGACCTTGTGAGAGACTAAGGGCCTCTAAGGAATAAGGACCCTGCCTTATTGCGCACCCCTTAGAATCTTCGTGAGCGACTATCTCAGTCCTCCCTCACAACATCGTGGATCTCTCGAACTTGGTAATCGTTAACCTACAATTCGAGCCACGACAAGAGTGTTAGTAGGTTGTGGCAGGGTTGTTTCCATATCTCTCCCTCAATATCTAGTTGTTGTGCATGGCCCCTTTACTCCTTATGTGAGTCTGATTAGAAAGCAATCGTTAGCCTGCATCCATCAATGAAACAGTGTCAACGATCCATAAAAGAATCATAATATACCCAATCATATGTCACATATGCATAATTAGAAATACCCAAACCATATACATTCCACTCCTTGACTCAATCAAGAGTCCAAGGAGATCCATTGATGCCATCAACATCCTCAATCTATCAAGTGTCCTGCACACTCAGGAGAACCCTTCAATAGAATCTGTCTATACATGGATATAAAATAACATAACATCATAATCCAACAAAATCATCATCAGAATCAATAAGCGAAAACACAACTATATACTAAAACGGGATCACTTGCACACAAGTTTCCTCAAATAATAAGTCAAAGCATGTGTGCGCAAGAGCGAGATGTTACATGACCTCAAAAAACAAACCCCTCAAAATATAAATAGTACTAATATAAAAAATATTATTGTATTTGAGTAAGATTTGTTCCTAACTCGGAAGTAAAGGGACATGTGCTCTTACCGTTGGTGGAGACCCCCTTTCACATCCCTCGTTGGGTCTTAGTGATCCAGGAGGATCTCCACACATGGAAGGAACTTTACTTTGTTCACCAAGTTGATTTGAAGTTGGCGACAAAGTGGTGAAAATGGTGAATTTATGCTTTTATGAGTTTCATAATCTCACACATTTTTATTAATGCTTTGTGAGATAAGTCTCATGCATTTATCATTTTATTTGATTAATTATTTGTGAGATGTTCATGCATTTTATCATGCTTTAAATGAGCATTTGAAAAACTCATGCATTTAATTCTTTTTGTAAAATGATTAATACTTGTGAGGGAAATTAGACTCACACATTTTTCATTAAAATTGTAATTATGGAAATTGGTTTTTATGTGAGAAACCACCTCACACCAATTTTCCAATTTTCTCACTGGAAGGTTGAGAGAATCAAAGGAATGGTTGAAGAGTCTTTGGATGGTTTTGATAATTTTACCATTATGTGCTTAAGATAGTTTGAAATCCTACTTTTATAGATCTTGTATTTCCTCTTTTGTAATTAGATCCTATTATTGTGGATCTAGGAATTAATGCTATTGTTTAAGAGTGAGTGAGGAAAAACTATATAATTCCTTATGTGATCCATATTCAAGGAGAATGAGAGTAATGAGGAATTAATGATGGGAGTTAGAGATCCATAGTGCTACTACTCCTAAGTATTGAGAGACTTATTCATGTAAGGAAGTATCCTTCTTGATGTATGGAGAGTTATTAGTGTGAGTAGTCTTCTTGAATCCTCCTTGAAGGATACGGCAGATCTTATGTAATCACGTATGAGAAGGTCCCAACATCTTTTGAAGAAGGAATGAAATTGATCTGTATTCCAATTGAAGTGGGTCCAAAGACGTATCCCAGGAGGGGTATACTTTGCTACCAACATTAGTTATCTCTCTCTTGTCTTTTCATATGCTTATCCCATTTTGAGTTCATGTGTTTTATATATTATTGTTTAAAAGAATGGTTATTAATGAACTCATATGCCCTTTAATCCTTATGCAAATAATTACTCAGTAAAATATTCTCGATTTAAAACTTGCGTAGAGTTAGTACTCACCCGTTTTCAGATCAAGTGGTATCAGACCAGGCTCACTGCTTTGTAGGATGGGCAAAGGAACGAAGAGAGAAAAAAAACTTCAACAATTAGAAGAGATAAATCAAAACATTCAAGATGTAAATGCAGAGTTGAGGAGACTTTTGCAAGTTGTAGAAGAATAGAAGCAAGAACTTCAAGAGAGATCTTAGCTTCATCAAGAAATCCTCAACAAAATTATTGAAGAATTACAACACGAATTGCAAGCTAAGGATGATCTCTTGGATAAGTTACAACATGGTGGACGAATGGAGGAAAAATATCCTTCTACCATGGATGCACAAACTCAAACTGAGGTATATGATGTTTCTTCATGTTCAATTTCTTCTTAGTATGAAACTAACATGGGCATGAAGCTCCTCACACAGATGGGATACATAGGAGGTGGAATTAACATTCATGGCCAAGGAGTCAAGAGGATAGGATATTGGAGAGTGCTCAAAGTCTTTTGAAGCAAGAGCCACTTTAAAAATGATTTCTACATCATTGGATTCCAAGAGAGGAGTCAAATCATCTAGTCCTAGTCCTCGTCATATCTACAACAAGGATAAGCCTGGAAGGTATAAGGGTCATGTTCAGTCAAATTATTTCTTGGATTTTAAGAAGCATGATTCTTGCAATATGCATTCTTTCACTCGATCTTCTAACCGTGACGTAGCCAAAAATCACAAGAAGAAAACTTGGGTAAAGAAGATGAGCACGTCCGCTGGAAGTGCAAAAAAGAAAAAGGATACTCTTTCATGTCCTCATGACAAGGAGATTATATTGAAGGCAACATGAAGAAATTATTGCACTCATTGTGATCTAAGTGGTCATTGGGAGTATAATGTTGGAAGCTCCACCCACAGTTACGTTTTAATTTGAGGAAAGAGGCTGTGAAATAGCTTGTGATCAATGTTCCTACACCAGTCTTTGAAGAAACACGGTTGTAGAAGGAAGGCACCTTCGATTGGTTGTGTAAGAAGTGGTTATCATTTATGCAAAATTAAAGTATTTATGTTACTTGACATGTTTTGCAGCAGAGAAAAAATCAACTGCAACTCAGACGATGCCATGGCTCTTCTTAATCGATCACTATGCATGGAGGTATGTTGATGAAGGTGTAATGCAGATACAAGCCATGTCGATTTCTGGTTTGACTTGTGAGAAGATGCTAGAAAGCTCCATGCATAAATTAATCCATTATAACAATCATCGTAACAATTTCATAAACTTTCTGCATGATGGAGGAGTCGTGGAAAAAATTGATGTCAAGAAGGCTATACATATCTAGTTGTATAGAACAAAACTATATTTTTCCTTGTTCGCTGGCATATGTGATCTACCAACTGCAGTCCTATTTGAGAGGGATTGAATTTTTCCCTTAAGGTGCGAAATTCATGCCAATATATTTAATGATGGTTTGATAACCATGGAGTAAAAAAAAATTGGTGATTCTATTACCCCGATCATTGAGATCGTTATTTTGAAATTTGTGGTGCTCAATCAGAAGCCAAATATATTTAACCTGGAGAAGAGATTCATGGATATGTGAATCATCACCTGTCTAACAGATTGGAATTAGTCACCCACTTCTTGTTCTAGTTTCACAACTTGTTCATCTCTTTCATATGCTTTCCCTAAGTATATATGCTCTAGAATGAAGTGTACCACATATGTCTGAGTGGGTAACCTACATGAACGTTTTTCCAAGATATGGTGCTAGATCATTTGCATAATCTCCACGAGAGAACCTTGGGCCTACGTTTTTGTTACAGGGTCATGATCTTGTGAGATCCAAAAGGTGTGATGAGTATGAAGGGTCAATGGAAAACCGATGTCATTTTTCATTGCATATACTGTCAACAGTGATGAATGAGATGAGTACCAAGAGAACGACTGTAAAAAATTTCTCCAGTCGTAGATCACTCGAGACCAAAAATTACTCTGACCATCGCCTGTCAAAATTTTGTAGCCAAACTGAAGGAATTGGCCTCTTCAATTTTCGAGGAGTTTATTCCCGAGCGGTATCTGCAAGTGTCAAGTACATAATTGGTTGGTTGTTTCCAAGGATCTATCAAATCCTTTCTATGAGAGGGGAAGAATAATCCCACATGCATTCGGATATAGAACACCCTTCGATTGCATATTTCCAATGCATCTATTATTGTCTTCCAAATCGCGAAGAATTTGCACCATAGATTGAGGGGAAGATTTGGAGGGATTCAGTTTGCTATCTTTTTGTTCGATTTCCTCTCTCTTCGCAATTTCATTTTCAAAGTCATTGAAGAGGATCAACAAATCGTGATTTCCAACGATTTTCTCCAAAATAGGCGTCTCTTTTAATGATAGCTATAATCGAAAACCCATGTTCTACTTCCTCCTTCAAAAGAATAGTTCAATCGCTCTCGACTATCTTACATGAATACCATTGATATCCTTAAATGCTAAAATCACAAGATTCTATGGTGAGCTAGAGGTCTCTGACTGTGTTAAATGTGGCGTGGATTTGAGCTTGAACCTGATTCTCATCATAAATATGATGTGGATTACAAGGTTCAGTCTCAATTGGTTGATAATTCCATCGTTGTCGACAATCGTCCCTCCTCCATTTGACTTTAAATTGAAATTATCAGACATGGCTTCCGCATGCAAACATTTTCACATGGAACCAAGACTCAAAGGTTGGAGAGCTCAGGATGATGGGCAGAGGCCATCATTGTTGCACAACGTCGAGACCATATGGAGGCACAAGGCACTAAGAAATAAAATCTTGGGTGCCAAAAAAAAGGGTTGTGACCACTTATACATATAGAGGAAAATGTTTCATGCCGAGGTCCAAGGTTATATGGAGGTGCGCGTTCATGATAGATACATGCTTCCAAAGCTTTGAGAAAAGATGCAACAATGTGTCTCTTGTGAAATTCACTCCCATTGAGAATGGTGGATGGAAATAAGGCATAGCATATCATGTTGGCAATGTGAGCAATGACCTCAGACAAATGTCTTGAAAATGTTGCGGGTCCTATCGACCAACGTTGTAACTGTCCTATCCAATTCAACTTCCTCTCTTCATATCACATCTATCTGATCTATGAAAGGAATGCCCAATGGATAATAACGTGTCCATAGAAGCCTACGATGTTGGTAGGGATCGACTTTGCAATGGATGTAAGGTGGACATCTAGATTGGTGATTGATCTATGATCATTTCGATCACATGGCATAGGTAATGGTTGTAGTAGCTTGTAAATCCAGATGAGACTGCATATTTTCAATGCATTTCCAAATCCAACTCTCCTTGATGTTGCTTCCATTGTTGATTATTGAATCCTCCTTTCATATGCTTATTTCATTATGGTTATTTTTATGGAATGACTATTGCATAGTTGATGGTGTGTGTGATCAATTATGTACAATTGGTCTCGATACATAGCCAACAAAAGCATTGTTGGAAGCTTTGTAAAGGTTTTTTAGCCACTCTAAAGTGAGGAAGAGAGTGAGAGGCGTTTTATTTTGTGCCTAAGCCTTAATTGGATTATTTGTAATCATCATATAGTCAATTGAATTAGGTGATTTGTCTAAGACATTTTGGAAATTCCTTGTAAACTTGTCCAAAGAGTGTATTCATAAACTCTTGGCAAGTATGATGCTTCAAAAGTTGTAATCCAAATATCATCATATATAGGTTGCAGATTTATGCATATGTGGGTTTTTCATTTCGAGCTTCGAAGAATAGAGGTGAAGGAGACAAGGAATGTTCCTTTTTCCAAACATTTGATTTGCAGCAGTTGCAAGTGTTGGCTTGCATTCTAATTTCAAAGTACGTGGGTGAAGGAGTCTTGAAGGATTGTGCCTTTTGAAGACATTTGCATATAGATAAAATTGATACTTTTGGATACCAACATATTCTTTTGTGGGGAGGCGTGATCCGGGAGGATCTCCACACATGGAAGGAACTTTACTTTGTTCACCAAGTTGATTTGAAGTTGCTGACAAAGTGGTGAAAATGGTGAATTTATGCTTTTATGAGTTTCATAATCTCACACATTTTTATTAATGATTTGTGAGATAAGTCTCATGCATTTATCATTTTATTTGATTAATGCTTTGTGAGATGCTCATGCATTTTATCATGATTTAAATGAGCTTTTGAAAAACTCATGCATTTAATTCTTTTTGTAAAATGATTAATACTTGTGAGGGAAATTAGACTCACATATTTTTCATTAAAATTGTAATTATGGAAATTGGTTTTAATGTGAGAAACCACCTCACACCAATTTTCCAATTTTCTCACTGGAAGGTTGAGAGAATCAAGGGCATGGTTGAAGGGTCTTTGGATGGTTTTGAAACTTTTCCTATTATGTGCTTGAAGACAGTTTGAGATCCTACTTTAATAGATCTTATTTTTCCTCTTTTGTAATTAGAACCTATTATTGTGGATCTAGGAATTAATTTTTTTTTTTAAGAGTGAGTGAGGAAAAACTGTATAATTCCTTATGTGAGCCATATTCAGGGATAAGAAGAGTAATGAGGGGAGTTAGAGAGCCATAGTTCTACTACTCCTAAGTATTGATAGACTATTCATGTAACGAAGTATCCTTCTTGATGTATGGAGAGTTATTAGTGTGAGTAGTCTTCTTGAATTTTCCTTGAAGGAGAAGGCATCTCTTATGAGAAGGTATAAACATACTTTGAAGAAGAAATTAAATCGATCTGTATTCCAATTGAAGCGGGTCTAGAGATGTAGCCTAGGAGGGGCGAACTCTGTTACCTGTTGGATCATGTTGTCATTGATGCCAATGGTTTGTCATTGATGCCAATGGTTTGATTACTTGGGAGATTGTTGGATCATATGTCATTGATGTAAATGGTTTGGTTTGATT
>JZKD02S2120819.1:385268-417592 GCA_000966675.3 Picea glauca
ACATGATGTATACTATACATTCATGGGTGTTGTATATGCATGTGCATTGTCCTTGATGTCCAAATACCTTTATCAATCTTGCGGTCCAAAACCCATGACTAGGGTTGACATCAATAATGACAACAACCAATCTTCCAACAATGGTTTCGTTGTTGCAGGAAAAAATTTGACTGCAACTACTACTATAACTAAGAAAATCCTCCCAATCTATCTTCTAGTGGTTAGACTATCCGAAGATAGTGTGGGCCCATAACCTGTTAGAAATAATAGGTGTGCACATTTAACCATAGACAATATAGAAATATTGTCACCCAACCATAGGCCGAAGCCACCCCCGAGCACCTTAACCTTGACAGAGAATAATTTCGGAAGAAAACCCTAGGCCTAATAGCCAATCAAGGTAGTGTATCACTCTCTAGATTTAACATACCAAGCAGAAAGTCCAAACCATAACCAAGAGAGAGTCCAAGACTGAAACCAAAAATACAAGTTGCAGTAGCTGCAGCTGTAGCTACTCTCCAGACTTGCGCACAACTAAATTTTTGTAGTTGCGAGGTGTGTGTCAAATGAGCTCTAGTGTCCTATATTTATACTGCTCCTCGTTAGTTGTCCGAGCCGACTTCTCATTCTAGAGGCTAAAAAATTCAATATTAAATATTTCCTTTAGCCGACTTGTCTTCTAGGGTTATGTCCAATGCTTTAGGGTTTCTTCTTGCTTCCCAGAATATTCTATTCTTGTCAGGGTTACACATGGAGGTTAACACCTCCCACAACTACCATAATATCAACATTGTATACCTTTTGTCACAATTGATGTGTATTCATTTTGGGACAATGGTAATTTTGAAACATCTATATACTTTTGTATACTTTTTGTTACAATTGATGTGTATTCATTTTGGGACACATATTCTCTTATTATAAAAACTTAGTATTTTTATGAACATTTTTTCCCTAAAATTTTCTATTACATATAATGTCATATATTGCAATTTTTAAATTTACTTTAATGATTTTAACAATTCCACTGATTTTAACAATTTGTTTACTGTTTTTCAAATATTAGTGAAATAGAGATGCAAACTCGTATATGAAGTCAGATACCAACACAAATTTTAGAAATTGTATTTCTATGGCTTCCTTTATCTGCTAATATCCGCTTGAGAAGTGTTTACAAAGAATGGAATGAATTTCTACTACATAAACATTTCCTCACAAGATGGAAACAATATGGATTAAAAGAATACAGAATTTTGATTAACTATGACAGTGATTGTCGAAAGCATTTCCATGCTACTTATATAAATGAAGTAGGAAATTTATCACTCTTGTCTATGTCATTTCGAAGTAGAACATATAAAATTGAATCTGCATATGGTTCAATTATTTTAGTTTCTTCACCTACATAATTCTTCAGAAGACAGAACTACTATCTTGTAAATCCTTTCACAAAAACTTCTACATTTTTAGGTTGTGTCAATCTCGGTTATTGGGGTTTTTTAACAATTTTTAAAGATATCCAACAATAGATATGTGAATGGATAATTGTGAAGCAATTCAATGTCATAGGAATTCCAAATTATTTTTATGTATAACAATCTTTACAAACATTGGAGGCAAACATATGTTCTTGATGGTGAACCATTTCCTCTAAAAAATCTAGTTTTCCACAATGGGATCATGTATTGTATACATGTTCATATCATTTATGGAGAATCCCTTATTTATTCATACTAATCATATTGGATAAATATTCAAAAGAATAAATGGGGCTTACATTTTATATGACAATCACGTATTACAAGGTCAACATGCTTGGAAGTCCATGACAATCAACTTATATGTTTAACGAATGATGGTGTCAATACAATATGAATATTAAAAGATATTAGAAATGAATGTGTTCCACCATTGCCTCCTAATATATCAACAAACTAATTTGAAGATGAAGATGGTTTTAGATGGAATATGATATTCAACTTAACATTGGATGTTAATAAAAAATACCTTGAGTATTTCACAGTTTTTTCAGTTGGTAGCATCATAATCATGTCATCTTTTCAATTCGACTTTTATGACTTGAGTAATTCGATATGCGACGATGTAACAGGAAATCAAATAATAACATGCATTCATTCAATAGTATATAGTCCAATTGTTCAAAATATTTTTGAACAGATTCACAACACTACTATACACGCAATTTCTTTGAATATAGAATCAATTGATGATGTACCAATTGCTGCTAGTAAAAAAAAGATAATTGAAATTTCAGTTCAATTTCTTATTTGTTGTACATCCACATTTTCAATTCCTACTATCATTATAAAATGTCATACCCATATCTTGTAATAATAATAATAATAATAATTCAATAGATTTAAAGTATTTAATCAATTGTTGTTATGTTCTATTAGATAAATGTAAATATTTTTGAAACATTTATTTTTTATACTATTCTTATGAAAAAAAAAATACACTTCTATCTTATCACATATTGTATTTTATAATTAATGTTATCATATACTATATTCAATAATTAACTATAATTACTTTTCTTATATTCTCATTAACAATATGAAATGCTTCATTATGTCATTCAAAAAATATTCTTTTGTTTATAATTTACAATGGAATTTGACATTGTTTTAAATTATCATTATTCTTATTTTTGTAAATATGATAGCTGATACTACATCTGCCCATCCTCGGAAGAAAAATCCATCTGAAACAATAAACGAATATCGTCATAAAATATACCAACAAAGAAAATAAGAGATGAATGTGAAACTTCGTTTAAAATATAAACATAAAAATAAATACATAAAAAAAAAAGGAGAACAAAACGTCAATTATCAGAAGATGTTATTGATTCTCAATATCAAGGACACATAAATTTCCAAACATTATATGATATCATGAAAATAACATATGTTTTGAATGAAATACCTACATTCAACAATGAAGATACAATGAGCGAAGCTTCTATAGTGAATTACTGTAATGCACAAGCATCCATACAAAATATTTAATTGACGTTTATTAATGATGCTTCTACAAGTCGAAGAGTGAACATACCAAACAATATAATCAAAATAAATTATGAAGGTCGAAACACAATGGAGAATTTTGATAATACATTACAAAAGTTGTTAGGTCAAAGGTATAGAATAAATATTCAATAGTATTTTTGAACAAATATTCAGTAGTATTTTTTTAATTAACAATCTCTTATAGAAACACAATTTAATATAAATATTTGTCCACTCTATTTTAACCTATATTATATGAATTTTCATGACCATATTCAAAGCTTTTTTACAAATCAATCGATCAGTAAAGGAAATATTGTACTAGAAGTTAATAAAACAAATAGAATCAAATACAATAATGTTGGATATAGAGGAAGTTACGATGAGCAAAAAAAACTATTTCACTTGGAACACATTTTAATTTAATGTTGGATATAGAGGAAGTTACGATGAGCAAAAAAAAAACTATTTCACTTGGAACACATTTTAATTGTAAGGAGAAAAACAACTCAATCAAAACACTATGACTACATTGTTAGTAGATCACATGTAATGAATGCATTGCATTACAAAATAGAAATGGAAAAATATTATAAACATGTTGAAATAGATATGGACTCAATAATATCTCTTCCACATGAAGCAATCGATATCTCCGAAAGACTACACTATATCAACTCAAAAATAGACGAATCAAGAGAAAACAATGCAGAAATTGAAAAAATTGAATAAGATCAATTGGAATCTCATCCTTCCTTCTTTACAATGAGATTACCAAATGCACGACGAGAATTGGAAGAAATTAAAAAAAAAATCTCAAAATGATAATTATTTATTTGATCTGCAAATGGAATGGCTAGAAATTGGCTTGTCGCCAATTAATGAATATAACACTGAAGGATTGTTTGACATGGATTTTCCAACATTGTTCCCAACAAGAAATGTTGATTGGTTGCAACCACTTCGATTACATGAATATGCATTACACTTACTAAGGTATCGTGATCAAATATTTGGTAAACTTCCAAGATTTCATTATTTTATTTTGAATATGATAATGAGGCATCGAAGCCAAGGTACAACAGTTTTGTTTGTGGAAAAGATGGGATACCTACAACAGTAGAGGATTTACGTAAAGAATTGAATGAGTTCCTGACACTAAATTGACTTAAAGGTTGATGTGGTATGGTGGAAATATTTGAGGGACAAAGGCATATTGGAATACGTGTCGTAGTGAGCTTACTCACATGATAAACCAACTTGGCTCTTCAACTTTGTTTATACACTAAGTGCAGCTAACAAAAAGTGGTCTGACCTACATAAACTTATTCTTGATAATCAACTTGTTAATCTACGAAATCAACAATGATGGAGAATTGATAATGTTATTACGCCGGTACACCTATTGATAATGGGCAGATTTAATAGGGGTTTAGTGCTTAATAAGTTTTATATGAACAAGATTAAATATGGCTGGAATATTCTTAGTAGTCACACAAAATAAATGGTTGTGATTTCAATCATTAATTTCCTAGCTATTATAAAGACATCCGTTTATGTGTTTACTTTTTTACATTTACCTAATCATATTTAAAAATTACTTTGATAGCTAACTGCCACCTAAGTGATTAACAAAAATTAAAATATTAACACCAGATAAATGAAGACCAACCGTTTATTTGTTAATCAATAATAAAATTTAATATATTCTTTTAAGAATTCTTTTCATCTTATCAACTTTTCGGCGTTGATCAAGCACAATTATGTGACTGTGCTAGTCAAATATCCACATATTATTGCAATATATATGCATCAATGCTTCAACATTTTTCGGGATGAAATTATTATAAATTATCTCCAAGCTAAAAATTACTGGTACACGTATTTACGTTAAAACCTTTAATTTTAATTTATAAAATGAATATGATATTTATACATTACTATTACAATTAAATCTTTCATACAATTTTCATAGGTATGAATGGAAACACAGAGGATCAACACATATCCATGGATTTATGTAGTTAGAAGGTGCTCCAAACATGGATAAGTTGGATTGGAAAGATGAAGTAAGAGTAAATGTTGCAAAATAATATTTTGACAAATATGTTACAGCACAGAATCCTCGTGATATTCACCATCGAAATATATATGTTCACCCTCTTAATGATGACCCCTGCTTATTGGACACTTCGGCAATATTCAATATATATCCTCTTCATGATTATGAAGAATTAGAAAATCGAGTAAAATGAAACACAAAATGGTTTGTCAACTTATGCTTACATATAAAGGGTTTTCTTACAAATGTCACTACAATACCCCTTGGGAACTTAGAGATGAATCAAAACTTTTTATAAATGAAAAAGGACAAAAGAAATATGAACTTGCACATAATGATGACAGGTTAAATGTTCATAATATAGGCCTTCTTTCAATGTGGTGTGCGAATGTTGATTTCCAACCGGTTCTTTCATGTTATGCGATGTTGAAGTACATTGAAAAATATGCCTTTAAAGCTAAAAGAAGATCAATTTATCAAGATATGCTAACAAAAATTTCAAGTACTATTGACTCTGAAAATCGTGCTATATGTGCATACAAAAAAATTCATAGTTGAAACAATTGTAGATAGAGACATAGGAGCACAAGAAACATGTCATATGTTATTAAAAATCCCTCTTGCACTAGTTTTTTTCCCTCGATGTTGGTAGGAAAGTCTTCAAAAAAGTTGCATTTAATGCTAAACATGATCAATTTTCCAAAAAAATTGGTTTCATTGAAATATATCAAGGAAGACATGCATTCCTTGAACATTTGTCTCTTATAGACACTGCACAATCATGGAAATTTAACCCACGACGTAAGAAAGAACAATGGAAGCCTAGAAAAAATGTTGCACAATAATTTGAGTTTGGCCTCGATTTCTAACAATTCCTAATGAAAATTCATATAACTATGAATCATTCTGTCAATGTGAATTACTATTATATAAACCATTCAGAAATATTCCTATTGATACAGGTATTGATAAAGAAGTTGTTATTCAGAATTGGAAGAATTTGAGATATCGATCTTGGAATGTTCAACGAACAAAATAAAAAACAAAAAGTCTTGAAGAAGATAATGAAATAAATGAAGAATAAATCATTCCTCTTGATGATATGGATGAATGGGAAATACTATCACACATAATTCCTCCTAATTCTATTCAAGTGTATGACATTGATACTCTTGGTCGAAGAGACTTTAACTTGAATCATTTGTGGGATGATACTATGGGTTGAGATAATGCAACAATATAAAAAAATAATTTCATAAAAATGCATGATCGATTGGAGCAATACAAAATCAGTCTCTTTCCACACCAACATCTTCATTTTCTTTCTCTGAAAAACAACAACTTTGTTCTCAAATTATCATTAAACATTTCAATGATGCAAATACTGAAGATCTACTAAAGATGATTGTTCAAGGAACTGCAGGAACAAGAAATCCATACCTTATACATTGTATTTCAAAATAATTCATCTCTCACTCAATTAATGGAAATATCCCTTTTCTTTTATTCACACCTACTCGAATCATTGCTTTCAATATTCGAGCTAAAACAATACACTCGACGTTAACAATTCCTATTAAATACTTTAAACCTTTACAAGGTCAAGCACTTGCAATATTTCAAGAGGAAATGAAACATACTAAATACATTTTGATCAATGAAATGAGCTTCATTGAAGGAAGGTTGTTCATGTAGATTGATTCTCGATTGCATCAATCATTTCTAGAAAATAAATCTATTCCATTCGAAGGAAAATCGTTAATTCTTATTGGAGACCTCAATCAATTACCACATGTCAAAGATAAACCATTGTATGTAGGTGACACAACTACTAAGATTCTACAGAAAGATTTCAAAATGGTTGTCACTTTAGAATGAATTTTTCGTCAACAAGGAACATATCCAAAGCAATAAGATTTCCGAAGATTATTGACAAACATTAGAAATGCAGATGTAAAATTGGATGACTGGAATATTTTGATGTCAAGGATAGACACGTCTATGGATTCCATTGAAATTGATAGTTTCAAATAAAAATTCCATTTATTTCCAACAAACAAATTGGTCGATCTATGCAACAAGTCCATGCTTAAATCATTGAATACTCCTATTGCACGACGTGTTGCAGAACATATAAAGAAAAAACAATTTAATGATGTAGGTGATGAACAACTTGAACATGAAATACTTTTATGTACATGTCAACATGTCATGTTGGCATCCAATTTTTGGGTAGAAGCAGGGTTAGTAAATGGAGCACTTGGAACTGTTCAAAAAATATTCTAGTATCAAGTTGGATCAAGACCACCTCAACTACCAATTTATACAATTGTTTCATTTGATAATTACATTGGTATACCATGGGACATGAAATATGAAATTATTGTACTGATACCACTAGTTGTTAGAGTAAATCATAAACAAATCCTATTACGTATGGCTTGGGCTCTCACTATACACAAATCACAAGGATTGACAATAGATAAAGAAACAATTGATATTGCTACGACTGGAATACAAGGTTTAACATTTACAGCTCAATTTCACGAGTTAAATCTATAGTTGGTTTAAGGATATCACCGCCATTCACATTTGAAATATATGCAAAGATGAGTGAAAGTGCATATGCTACAATTAGAAAATAAAAGAAGAACAACGATTGCAATCGATATCTTTGTAATGATTCCACTTATTGTAGAACATGGTTAGTTATTTGACTATATTTTATATCTATCATCACTTTCAATACTTTATGTTATGAAAAACTAATCATATCTATCACTTTTTCAGATGTCAAAACATTTATGAAAGAAAAAACATTAATCATTCAAAATATCAAATGCAACAAAAAAAAAAAAAAATGTCTTTTTGATATACTTTATTCAATTTTATTGTATGAATCTAAATTATTTGTAACATTATTTCAAATTCGTTGTAACTAACTTCTATTTTATTATTTTAGTGTTTCAATTAAATTAATTTTATTAAATGTTTGGCTTATAACATCACGTTTAAATAATAACAACCCTTTTGTGTTTTATGAACATATAGATATTGAATCAAACATGGTTGTTGTGGAAAAGAAAATAGAAACATGGAATAGGATGTCACGAAGCAACAACAAATTGCATAATTTAGTTGTCAAATTTCTAATATGACCATGCAACATAACATAATCATAAATAACTTCGAGCATGTACAATTTGAAATATCATCATTCCACCATGAACTCAAATTCTTGTATAGAGATCAAATGCAAAAAAAAAAAAAAAATTAATTCTTCAAACTTTTGTTTTTTAAATATCCATACTTTATACAAATGTTATTTCCCTAATTTTTTTTTCAATGATTTCTTTAATAAATATAATGTTTTATCCAATGTCCATATTATTTTCTATATAGTTTTTATACAAACATATAAATTGAAGCTATAACCTCTTTATATCTTATATCATTTAAGAAATATTTTATTAATATTTTCATATACACATAGCATAAAATAAAATAAAATAAAATTATATTTCTATAAATTTTATATTCAAAAAAATATTTCAATGTAGCAATGTCACGTCATATTTCAATATTCATATAATGCGGCATAAAATTAATGAAAATCACAATCTTGAATAAAGTTTTAAAATGAATATATTAAAATAACATTTTCCAATATCACAATATGACATAACATTTCATTAACACCACATTAACGAACAATGTGATGTCTAATGAAATTTCATGAACAACTTAATATAACAAATAAATAACACCACTATTTTGCATTAACCATTATATATGTCACAACACGACAAATAAATAACACTGCAATGTCACACGATATTTCAATACCTTCACATTGCCACATAGTCATTAATAGAGCAACGCTTTATTCATGAACACTTTGTTCTAACATACTCATCAATGCATTATTATGAATGTGACAATGTTTCAAATTCAAATACTCTTCAACATCGTCATATGAATGTCGCAATTTGAACACATAATAATAATAATAAATTTAAAAATTAATATATTAATTATTTATTAAAATAATTTTATTTATAAATATATTTTTTATGTTCGAACAATGAATATGTTTGAACAAAAACATTTATGAATGTCGTTAACTCTCAATGCATATCATTCACATGAAAATACGACAACATATTCTATCAACAATATAATGTGAAAGTCGCAATGTGATATATCCATTACTGCATGAACATGGATGTTATTATATGAGTTAACCTTAAACGAAAGATGCAAAATCATATTTTTATGCTCAAAGACTCAATATGTTTAATCAACATTCTAATTTCACATCATATTTGATAACCATGACAACATCACATAACTATTAACATTGTAATATAAATGTTCCAATGAGACAAAAAACAAAATATTTCAATATATCAATGTCACATCGAGTTTCATTAATTACATAATCCGAAAAAAAAAATTGAATATTACAATATTACTTAACATAAAACAAAAACCCTTTTAAATATGACAATGTCATATCACATTTCGTTGACATGACTTAATAATAAAACATTAATAAACATTGTAATCCGATATGAAAAATCATGAACACTTTAATTAGACATAGCCATCAATGCATTAATATAACTGTCAGAATTTCCCAGATTCATTTACCCATACACATCGCAATATGAATGTCAAAATGTGATAAAACATTTTTCAATGTCACAATACAACATTATATACAATAAACCACAAACGATCTCTCTAGGGAGAGTTCTATCCTTCCCACAGAAAACAAAAGTGTCTTCAGCGAATATGATATAGAATTCCTTTGGGGATTACGACTATTGAGTTACTATAGACGAGAATGATTTCTAGCACTTCTTTAATTAGCACTAATCTTCTGCCTCTAGCAAGGAGTCTATTGACCCAGATGGTTATTCGAGCTTTAACTTTTCTGACTAGCCAACTCCAATCTGCTTTCCTATAATTGTCTTGTTTTAGGTTGAAACCTGGGTATTTGAAACCTTCAGAAAGAGATTTTCTTTGTGAAGAAAAGAGTTGGTGATGGTGATTTCTTCTACTTCTGCACATTGATTAAGCAAAAGACAATATTTTTCCATGTTTAATTCCATCCCTATTGCACTACAGAAGAGATTTAAAATAAATTTGAAGGAATTCAAGTTCCTCTGTGATCCAAAAAGGCTACAAAAGATGTCATCGATGAATAACAGATGGGTTACTGATTCGGATTATGAGACTAAAATTCATCGTAAAACGACATTGGATTGGGCCTCCTTGATCAAGATGTTAAGTGTTTCTGCAACTATCAGGAAAAGGAAGGGAGAAAGGGGACAACCCTATTGAAGACCTCTAGAATCTTTGAAAAGGGGGGAAGGGGCCTCGTTGATTAGAAAAACAAAGGAGACACTTTGAACACACCCCATAATCCAGTTAATTGATTTTAAGCACATGCCCATTTGAAGTAGTGCCAGATGTTAAGGAAAAGATGTGAAATGATCTTACTCAAGCATTTTCAGATCTTACTTGGCTAAAGCAAGATAAACGGGAACCCCGATGCAATGAGTGCTAAGTGGGCTATTCAAATCATGAGAATTATTAGTTAGTTGCGACTAATACTCATGCATATGGGTCATAGATTAATGACTTACTCTACACAGTTAATCTCGAAAATGATATATAATTATATTATTTATAATAATTAATATTAAAGAATATTAATATTAAATAATAAATAATAAACAATATATTTTTTTTTCATAAAAAAAAAAAAAAAATAAAATTAATTAGAGAATGTACATGTGACAATATATCAATTCAAGGCTATGTTGGTTTGCTTCAAGGACTATACTTGTCTATGCATCTAACTATATCAAAACATGCCTATAAAGGCCTTTTCTAGTGTATTCAAACTTGTCCAAAAAAACATTTACATCCTTACAAAAAAATGAAATTTCTTCAGAGATGAAATTCCATAGCTTCGGTTTTTGTTCATTCAAAGAACTCGTAGAAACCAAAAGCTCATTTTTGAAGTTGCAGTGCTTCCTTTAAAAATTCTTCTTCTTTTGAATTGAGTTCCCTCATAATGTGTTGGAAAGTGAGTCATTCAAATTCTCTGAACGTGAGTTTGATATCTCTTAGAAGAGAGGCTAATCTGGGATTCTGAATATTATTAATGCCTCTTTCCTAATATATCACCAACTTGGAGTCGCCAAAAACCTATAGCTTTGGTAAATTTTTTTCTCTTATTGTTTCCAGGAGGGTCCAAGGTGTTATAAGTTCTGCCCTGTTGTTTGTTCCACCTCCTAGCACATATCTTATGTGAATATAATGATTATGACTGATATAAAGAACCACCCCCACTCCATAGGTTGGGGGGTGTCCTTGACTGGCTTCGTCGAAGAAGCCCCATGTGATGGTGTAATCAATGGAAGGTGGGATAACTATTCGAGTTTTACTTTCCCTTATTTTTGCCTTGAATTCTTCGGTATGACCAAGAGAGATTGTCACCTTGACCTCAGTAGGAACTAACTTATCTTTGAAAACGATGTTATTCCTTGCCCACCAGATGTTGGAGATCATGATACCTCAGAGCCATTCATATAAGAAGACTGATTTGTCTTGTATCCAAGTTCTGAAGTAGTCCTCTACAGACCCCTAGTTCCAGTTGGCCTTGGCCTTTAGTTGTTCTTTTAAAATATTTACAACCTTCTCTGCATAAGAATAAGAGATAAAGAGGTGAGTGATTGATTCTTGATTCCCTTTGCAAAGAGGACATATGTTTGGACCACACCATCCTCGTCTAATAAAGTTGTCCCAAGTTAAAAGTTTATTGTTTAGTGCTATCCAAAGTGTTGTTTTTCATCTAGGAGGAGCTTTGAGTTTCCATAGGATATTCCACCACCATTTTGGGTGAAGCATTTTGTTATTTTCCAGCCAGGTTTTGTATCCCAGTTTAACCGAATAAGATTCATTCTGAGAGTTTTTTGACCAACAAAGGGAGTCTTATGAATCTTTGTCAAGGGAAATGAAATTTTCACATAAGAGGGAAATATAGGAGTACCATTATTCTTGCAGAGCTTCAGGGAGATCTAGAGAAAATGAGCTCTTCCACCCCATCCTCCGTAAGATTTGAGAATAACCAGTGTTTAAATTTCTCAGGAATCTAAGATTTTTATTTTTGAGAAAAATGAGTAGGGGGGGAGAGATTTTGTAGTTGTTTCCATCTCCCAACCATGAGTCTTCCCCTAGTATAACATTTTCCCCATTCCCAATATGCCAGACTGCCCAGTTACCAATAAAGGGGAAGGCTTCAACCCCTTCTTTCCAAACAATTGAGCCTTTGGAAGATTTTAAAGGCTCTCGAAACCATTCTGAGATGGATAAGGTGGGTAATTATTTGGAGTTCATGACTCTTACCCAGAGAGATTTGCCCAGGGTTAGTCTCCAGAGGTTTCTTCCTGCTAGGGCTCGGGAAAAAAGATGAATATTCTTTAAACCCCTTCCTCCCAAGTCTTTAGGTAGCTTGATTGAATTCCAACTAGTCAGGTGAGTACCTCCAGGAGAGTTCTATCCTGCCCACAGAAAACGAAAGCTTATTCAACGAATATGATCTAGAATTCCTATGGGGATTGCGGCTATAGAGTTCCAATAGACGAGAATTCTTTCTAGGAATTCTTTAATTATCACTAATCTTCTGCCTCTAGAAAGGATTCTGTTGACTCAGATGGTTATTCGAACTTCAACTTTTCTGATTATCCAACTCCAATATTCTTTCCTGTAATTTTCTGATTTTAGGTTGAAACCTAGGTATTTGAAACCTTCAAAAAGAGATTTTCTTTGTGTAGAAAGATATTTGACGATGGTGATTTCTTCTACTTATGCACATTGATTAAGCAATAGACAAGATTTTTCCATGTTTACTTCCATCCCTGTTCCACTACATAAGAGATTTAAAATAAATTTGAAGGAATTCAAGTTCCTTTGTGATCCAAAAAGGCTACATAAGATGTCATCGACGAATAACAAATGAGTTATTAATTTAGATTCTGAGACTGCAATTCATCGTAAAACGACATTAGGTTGGGCCTCCTTGATCAAGATGTTAAGTGTTTCTACAAATATTAGGAAAAGGAAGGGAGAAAGGGGACAATTCTGTTGAAGACCTCTAGAATATTTGAAAAAGTGGGAAGGGGATTCGTTTATTAGAACAACAGAGGAGGAACTTTGAATGCACCCCATAATCCAATTAACCGATTTTAAGCACATGCCCATTTGAAGTAGCGCTAGATGTTGAGGAAAAGATATGAAATGATCTTACTCAAGCATTTTTCAGATCTTACTTAGCTAAAACAAGATAGACGGGAGTATCACCCTATGTTTATAGCCATAAAAAATTGTTTCCTAATCCACAAGTATTGGTTACAAGTTCTTAGGATGATTTTTTTATAAATGAAAGATTGCTGAAAAATCCAATATTTATGTAATTTTTTGAATATGATAGATGCAGAAATAAATGTAGAGACAGAAGTAAAAACACCAAGTCAATAATCAACATAGATGAGACATAAATCAATCATTTATTCCACTCCAATTTATCAAAAGAATCATTCTCTTTACAAAATTCCCTGAGGAATTTTGGACCAAAGTCAAACTTAGATGTCCCCGATGAAAACCATACAAAAGGACTTCTCACAGAAAGTAAAAAAATGAACTTTAAAATATGGATTAGCTTGCCACAAATCGCTTCCCACTCGACTATGCACAATAGCCTTTATTAGTCATGAAATTTAATTCACAAACAGACAAGTCTACATAGACTATCAAAGATAGATCAACACCTCTAAAAAAAAAGTGTATGAATGATGTGATTCAATATTGAATCTTGTTGTCTACAATACGACCCTACTATCATAAAACAAAATTAGGCTTTCAATGAATTAAAGAATGAATGAAAACTGAATTATCTCAATAAAACTCAAAGAGCAGACCCTAGTATGCTTTCTCCTTCTATTCACATCTTGTTCCTCCTTCTCTTTTTACCTTTAAGCAATCAAAATTAGTTGAAGTAGTTAAACTACCTCTTTAGTTAAGTTAACTAAAACTCAACCAAATTTTAGTTAAGGGGGGAAAGTAATAAAATAATAATAAGGGTCTTTAATAAATAATAACTAGTAGGTGGGACCCCTTGTGACTCCCTTTAGTTTCTTTAACAAGCATAACACAACTAATTAATCAACCAAACACATACCTCCTTGTGGTTCCCATCATCACTCTCATAATTTGACAATCTATATCGATGTAATTCAAACTATATCCATATATCCAAAAAATAGTGTGCTCTTCAAAATTTCAGAAGTCAACTGTTCTCAACAAGAAATAAATAAAACACTTAAAACCCATATTTTCCACTCTGGGAGGCAATCTTCCCCTTTTTGTTTTTGTCTCCCTTTGATTTCTATGAATTTTCCTTAGGCTGTGTGGAGCCTTTAGGCATAATTTCACTGATAACATGAGAGAAATCATCTCTCAAATGCATGTGGGATGACACAGATTTGGCAGAGTCATTTGAGGGAGAGGAGGGGACAGCAGTGGCTTTTCCTTTATTAAGAGCATGGTGGGCCTCGATTTTTAACCTTTTTCTTGTGTGGGAAAACTGTATTGGTGAGTGGGTAGCTTGGACAATTTGATTAACAGGTGGAGGAGCGGGTAGAGACAAGTTGGGCCAGCCACGATGTTGGGAGACTGTCGAGTGGAAAATCCCTTGCCATCCGTCATTTTCATGGACTTCAGGCTGTAATGAGACATGAGGGGGAACTGGGTTACCAGGGACATGTGGGGCTTGGAAAGGATACCTTTCTGGTCTAGGTTGGACCACTCCTTATCACATCCAGTTAAAAAATCTAGCTTGAAATAGTTGGCTCAACTCTTGCAAGTCTACATCAAAATGTATAGAAAACCTTAGCCTTCTAGGGAACCTGTTCCAATTTCCTCTTCCTTTGTTACCCCGACCATGGCTACCTCTGCTGAAAAACTCATTCATGTATGCATTACTTATTAACAACTAGTTTCTTCAACAAACCATACATGACATCTCTTTAAATATGAAACAAAGTTTGGCTCAACAACACGTCAGACTCATGCAATCCAATCCATAAAATCGTTTAATACTTGTCAATGAGGAGGGGGTGAATAAGGGTTCTGGGATATATGAGGAATTGTATTGAGAAAAAAGTGGTAAAATGAAGGAGAATCGATCATGATTACTTCTCAACAAATCATCAAACAATAAATTGTATTGTAAATCAACATATCACTCTAACTCATCCCTGTGCCATCCTTTAACTGATATAATACAGATTTTTTATTTAACTATAATTTAATTTTAAGAATAGGGAGTGGATAGTGAATATGGGAAGGCGAGGGGACTTGTAATGTGAGAAAAGTGAGAGAATGGTAGGGAAAAAATGAATATTGTTCATAAAACAAATCAAGTAATCCATAAACACAACTCTATACTCAATACAAAACATACCAATACCAATTTAATAATTATTGTGTGTCAAAACTGTTCACTGTTCCATATTCAATTTCTTCAAAACTTCTCAATTAACACAGTTTGTACTCATACTCAGAATTGAAACGACTTTCAATAGTCGTTTTAAGAGAAATGTTTGGTTTCTAATTTCTTTCCTTTCATTTAAAGAATCGAAAGAAAACACACAACAATCATTGCTCCACCTCTATCCATAATACATCACTATAAAATATTAAACACTGTCCTTAAATTCACAATTTCCCAAATAAAACATATGCACAAGTCCCTTTCCAAATTGAACAAACTTCTAAAACTTGTCTGATTTCACGCCTTCTTCATTATATCAGCCAATAAAATTTTGCAATGAAACCACAATATACAACCCAAGATTCATCACTAATGATGCAATTGAATACAACATGCACAATGCTTCCATAATAGATACATAATGAAACAACGAAGTAACATAGTCATCAATTTCATAACTCACTATGATCTCGATCAAGACCAGTGAAACACATAGTAGTCACCCACTTGTAATTAACACCATGTTGTAGGAACACAACGATCCAAAACATAACGAAAAAGAGGCATCCCTTTGACTGTATATCATTACTCATCCCCAATCACAAATTTCCAACCAACTCGATCAAACAAAGACGAGATAAGTACTCAATGCAACTGTCATAACCACTCAACCAATCTATGACAATCAAAAGGTGCCTGACACTATTAAGAACAGTTGGGGATTATTAAAATCACGCTTTGTAACAACGAATACAAATAAGTAATCAAGATTTCACTCAGTCATCAATAACAAAGAGAGATTGGAGGTCCTCAAAACAAATCAACCAATAGGCAGAGACCCTTCAATACAAGCACGGTAGAACCACAGGGTTCTTTATAAATCTCAGTCTGTGAAACAACGCAATAGTTCAACAACCGGTAGGGTAGGAAACGATGTAGAGGAGAAGTGAATTCCCACTGGATAGTGACAAGTACCCAGAGAACACAGAGGTATAACCTCTATGTTGGAAATATAACTGAGAGGGGGGGGGGGTGAATCAATTATGTATATAAGCTTGAAACTTTTCTTGTTATTTTATGATTCTTTCTAGATTATTATTTAATGTGTTGATGATAACTTAACATGCATAGATACACAATATTTGATCAATCACATAGAATAAACAAAGACACTAATTTTCATGAGGAAAAACATAAGGGTGAAAACCTCTTCTTCTTAGGATGTCAATCAAGCTCCAACTTTCATGTACACCACAATCTTTGAGCTCCAACTCTCATGTACATCACATTCTTTCATCTCTAACTCAAATATGAGGCTACAACTTCTGATGGCAAGATACAACTTGCAGAGAGCACCAACTCTCATATTTCTCTATCACCAACTAGACGGAAGAACCAACTCCCGGGTTTCTCTAGCACCCACTAGATGGAAGCACCAACTATTGTGAGTGGAAAATCCCTCTATGGACTAGCATCTAGGGTTAAATTATGCATGCAGAAAAGACCTAAAGAATCTTATTTTCTACAGTCGTCCCAGACCTAATCCCCATTATTATTAAGCAAATACGTAGTTAAGTGAGTGTACCTTATTTCAGACATTTGATATTGATCCTTCTTCACACTTGATTGCTCCTTGGTTGTAGCTCTCCTCTATAGATGACTTGCATTCACACAAGATACACAACAAAATCTACATGCATTTGATCTAAATATTAATGGGTTAGAGATTCAAACATGTATGCAATAAACTATGAACACCTCATATGGTGGGATGGGAAAAATACTTCTTTATTACCAACTTTAATAAATCAACTTACAATGTCGACGCTGGCCACTGCTCCGCGAACTTGGTCCTGGGCTCCTCTTCAACTATCCTCCAACTTATTTTCTCTATGTCTCTTCTTGCACAAGGATGGCTAAAGGGTTGGGACAAAGAGAATATGCAAATGGGTATAGTTTCTTTACTATGATTCTCCTTCTTCCAAATGAGACCCCTAACCCTTCTTTTATAGGCTAGAAGAAGCTAGGTATTTGGACGAACCCTCAGCCATGCATGACTGGAAGGTTCAGTTAACTTACCCAAAGTTGTGTGTTCCGTCTTCCTTTTTCCGTGCTTTTGTAGGTACACGCGGGCTGTTTTGGGCTAGCTAGCGTGTACACGCATTTAGTAATGGAGTAAGGTGTGTGGGCCTTTATAAAAGAGGTTTTTAAGAAGAGTTGTTCAATAGTGTTTTGGCAAAGAAGGAATCTGAGATGGCATGATGCCAGGTAAGCATGTCTGGTGAAAATTAGGGTTATAACAGATGCCCCCTAATGTGTGAGGTCAGAAGAGCATCTGATGGCCGAAATACATTAACAATCTTCACCGATGTGTCGAACAAGTAAGCCCAGGGACCAAAAATCGGGAGGTGTCGTCTGCAAAATAACAATTGTCTCACCGAGGCGGGCATACCCATGCTCGGGATAGAATAAACTCATGGCTACCAATCAAATACACTGTAGATCCATGTCATATAACTTATATAAAGTGTAGCCGCGAACAATACACAGCGGAGATACATCTCAAAATCGAAAAGACCATCTTCTCAGAAGCTGATAAGACCTGATGGCTGGAGATGAGGTCTTCAGATCTCAAGCAACAACTTCAAAATCTTCAAAACTCGAGTAGGAGTGTAATATAAGTGTATGACTTCACTACCCAGAGGTCTTTAATGAATCGTCGGTCATGGACTAGAGGATATTTATGATTAGACTGAAGGCTTCATTTATTTCGAACAAAGACTTGATTGGACATTCAAGATGGTTGGGCATGAGGGCAAGAGACAAACTATAGAGGGGTCGACTCAGGCTTGGTAAAAACTTCCTTTGGACAACAACACGAAAAATGATGAGACTCAGACAACATAGCATTAATCATAAGTTTATGAGGCAGGAGGCAACGCAAATTCTCCATATGTTTGGAAGAATAACCAAATGGAGGAGGACATATCTCTATGTAGTGAGAACAACTTCCTAAGGTCGTATTAAATCCCATAGTTTGATGAACAAACGGACAAATGTGCTTTATCCAAGGGAGAATTATTGTGCTGCCAATAAAGAAAATACTTTTCCCTTCCTCTTTTTGGGGTATATTTGATTTTTTTTTTGTCTTTTTCAATGATTTTGGAAAAAAGAATAAAAGAATATTACATTACAATGGAGGAACGAGTGTTACAAACATACAAGTTCAAGGTGCAAAGACAATACTGATGTTCAAAGCAATGACTCTCAGGAAAAATCCTTCAGCGGCCAAAGGTGTTAAGACGCATAGGCAAAGTGCTACAAGTCTTGCATATAAGGTATGCTTCAGATGGTTCAATTGAGAGCAACATGGAGCTGGAATTTAGACCAAAGACGCAGGTATGCAAATGCGGTAAACAAAATACACAATGGTAACGTCCTTCGATGTAAGTTTAATGAGCTCGAGGAAGGCAAGCTCGGTGGTTTTTCACATTTAGAGAGTCTGAAAAAACGTAAAAGGAGACTCTATTGGGGTACCTTTTTCGAAGGTAGTCTAGTCGGTTCGAAAAAGGGGTAAACTAGCACCAACAAGACGTCTATTCAAAACTATTTTAATGAGTGTGATAAAGACAAGATCACTCGACCATTTTTTCATTTTTAAGGAGTCTGAAAAAAGCTTAACTATGGACTCCGTCAGGAATGTTCTTCTGGACCAGTTTAACGAGTGTGAGAGAATAAGGTCACTCGACGATCTTTTCAATTTTAGGGAGTCTGAAAAGAGCTTAACTATGGATTCCCTAGGGGTTCCTTTTTCGTAAATTTAGTCCCCCGAGCCCGAAAAAGGGTTAAAATGATACCTGAGAGTACTCTTCTAGAGAACTGAAGTTCCATAGAGTATCACTTTTCTCGTACACTTGACTGTCTAGATTGAAAAAGGGGTAAACTACCGCCGAACAGACGTGACTTCAAATTTCAGTTTAATAAGCGTGAAAGTCCACAAGAACGCTCATAAATCTTTTCATGTTTAGAGGGTCTGAAAAGGGATTAAAAGAAGACCCGTTATATCTTTTGGGAGTCCTGAGGGTGAGGTCAAGAGTGAAAAGAAATCATGCAAATGAGGCTCAAACTCGTAATCAGGAAAAACAAAAAGGACTCTCGAGCCTACAGTTATTAAAGACAACATGGACACCATAATGCAACCGGGATCTACCTAGGGCATCCATGTTCCGGTAAGCTCTACCACCAACTCGCGACACTTCTAAAGAAACAATGATGGTTTTGTGTCACAAACTGATGGGATCGATCCTATGGAAAAGGGATAAAGACAACGATATACAAAAGTTAGGGTATAAACCTAACCTATATGCTCAAGTTGATCATCTAATATTTTTCCACGGACCGTCAAAAGTTACCCAAAACTCCAAAAAAATGTCTCGATACCCGATCATACCCCTCCAATGCAACTCCTGAATCACTCTAAATGGTTTTTGTTTTAAAGAAAATGATAAGGGGGGCCAAAAAAGTGACAAAAAGAGGCCAAAAAGTCTATAAATAGAAGGTGACAGCTCATTATCACCATTACTGATTTGGAAATTGACTCTGAAGCCAAAAAAACCCCTTTGATAAAAGTGGTGATTCCAAGAGCTACAATGGATGAAACGACCATCTATCTAGACCAAGTAAGTACAAACTCTCTTATCTTGCAATTTAAATCTTTACTTTTTCGTTAGGTTCCATTTTGGGGGGGGCGTCGACCTTCAAAAGGTCGGCCCTAGGTCCATGTGGCTTGTCTCAGGATAGGCCGCGTGTACACGCAACTGTCAGCATTACAGCTCATGTGGACCCCCTTATTGAATAAAAAAAGTTTAAAAACAAGGGTTAACTCTCCTGAACCTTAGTGTTTTGCAGGATGTATGTTCACTGGAGAGAAAGAGAGCATGAGGAGATTAGTGAGTTGGTCGGGGAAGACCCCAATGTTGTGGCTGCCTTGATGCAATGCGGGTTGCTCAAGTTCTTCTTATGTCCTTTTATGCAGGCACAACCTAGGCTATTCAATGCCTTGGTTGACTATTAGCATCTGGATGCAGAGGCATTCATGTTAGAGGGGCAGTCACTGGTGCCCACGACCGAGGACATATATTTTTTGACTGGCCTCTCCAGAAGAGGGGAACCAGTCAACTTCCATACTTTTCCTTCGGGGCTGCATAACATAGCGAAATTGATAGGTATTTACTGTGAGGCTGGTACAGACTGCTCGAGCTCACAGGTGCCCATAAGAAATATTATTGACTTATCACTACAGGCGATAGTGTTTCTTATTGCGCGAATCAATGGTTCTGTGGCTCTACATCAGGCGTCCCGAGCATAGATGAGCTATGCAATCCAGTGCTTAAATGCACAAATATTTGATTGGAGCACCACATTGTTAGAGTGTATGAAGAGGCAGTTGACAAATTTCTGATTGCGGATGCAGAGGAACTTTGGGTTCGGGACCATTCTATGCTTTTTCTTCTTTGAGAGAGTTCCGAGCTTTAGTCCTCGAGTAGTGGTACGACGACATCAGGACTCTCTTCCTGCTATGTGTAGATGGGAAATGTTACTTCCGTGACAGGGTGGTGGAAGGATCAATGAGTCATTCGATGATGATTTCTTCGCGTGGTTGTTGCGACAGATCCCAGCCATTGAGGATTATCCTTATGTTGGGATTGATTTTTCGAGAGATCCTGAGATACCAGTGGAGCGAGGAGAGATGGGTAAGTTTCCATCATTCATTTTGTTTTTGTTAAACATATGTAATTTTATGTTGTTTTTGTTATATATCATTTTTTTATACCAGAGTATTTGACGGATATGTGTTTGTTGTGTGCAAATGTGGGACCAGTGCGACCTGCTGACTATGCGAGGAACAAGCGTCATCCTCAGCCAGAGGTCTCACCTACCGCCGCAAGGGGACCAGCAACAGTAGGAGATATGCCAGTTGGGGAGGCTGAGAGGGTGTTGAGACGAGTCAAGAGGAACTTTACTGCGCTCACTCACACAGTCCCTATGGTAGATATTGAGGACCTACCACCATCTATGCAGCCTCATGTAGTGGGGGCACCACAGACGTGGGTCTGATTGTTTTGGCGTTTAGAAAAAGTTGTAAATCAGTACAACAGGGCTCACAGGGCCTGACCTTCGTTAGACTTTTCATGTGCCGAGAGCACTACTTGTATATATTTTTTGAGGGCATAAGCCCCGTGACTCGTTATTGGTCATATTTTTGAGATGCTTGCGTCCACCTATGTACTCTAGCGACTATGATGTTATACATGGATTTTTATGTCTTTTTGTGGCTTATGGATCATTTTTGCAAAAAATGTATTTACATGTTTATGTGTATGTATTTTCATATGTGTGCAAGATGCCAATCTAAAATTTGATTAGCTAGAGTATCTATAATTTGATTTAATTTCCTAGGAACATGAAAATATGTAATATAATCTGTTGGCGACAGAAGTCACTCTTGGATTGCAGCGGGAGAAAGCCAGAGGCCCATCAGTTAAAATGTCATGATTTTTTGATAAAGGGTGATGGATGAAAGTAAACTCGGAACAATATCATTCTAACTCAAAAACTGGGCCAGGCATGCACAAGCAGATGAGGTCTTGGTTCAATTTCAGGCAGTAAGTTGTAATAAGGGTGAGTAGGAGGAAGACTTCTGTGAGGAAATGTGAAGGGTTGTTGTGGGCATCGAGCTTCCAATAGCCTATAGAAGAAAACTTTGAACACAAGAACTTCTTATATTCAAAAGCAGAAACACTAAAAGAATGTAACAGAGCTATAATAAATCCTTTATCATAACACAGTCACGATGATTCATATAAATCATTCAATCATGACCCTTTCAGTTTGAGATCGAAACAAGATGAAAAAGAGAGCTATCTTACATTAAACAAAGAAATTTCATATACATACACATAGCCAGGTAAACCAGTGCTTCATTAAAACATTACAGTCGGGAGCTCTAATCTATTATCCATCCTTACAAAAATACAAAAACTGAGTATATATGCTCAGAGAAATTCGTCCCCTTGGCAGCAGGAGGGTAGATGAGACATTAAAGTCTAACTTAGTATGCGCAGGTTCTTCTGATCAGTCGAGGACATTAGATAGACATGGCTCTTTTAGGAAAACCTGCACATAGAATGATCTTGGGCAGACTGCCTGTCGGAACCTCCATGCCCTGCATTCATGGATTGAGCTGAGGTCTCAACCACTTGCTCAATATTCATTAACTACTTTTTCCATGGAGGGTGGCCGAGACTGAAAACATAAAGAGAGACCCCGTGTCCTTTGAAGTCCCGGTAGCCAAAATGTTGAAATGACTCACGAGTGATTTTCGCATTTCGCGTTTTGGGGTTTCGGAATGTAGTGGAAGTGAGAGACCCTATGTCCTTTGAATTCCCAGTAGCCGAAATGTCAAAATGGCTCTTGGGCACTTTTCGAATTTTGCGTTTCAGTGTTTCGAAATGTAGTGTAAGTGAGATACCCCATGTCCTTTGAAGTCCCAGTAGTTGAAATGCTGAAATGACTCTCGGGTGCTTTTCGCATTTCGCGTTTTGGGGTTTCAGAATGCAATGGAAGTGAGAGACCCCATGTCCTTTGAAGTCCTAGTAGATGAAATGTCGAAATGTCTCCTAATCTCTTTTCGCATTTCGTGTTTTAGGGTTTCAGAATGCACTGGAAGTGAGAGACCATGTGTCCTTCGAGGTCCCGGTAGACGAAATGCCAGGCTCCTAGGCACTTTTCGCATTTCACATTTCGAGGTTTTGGAATGCAGTGGAAGTGAGATACCCCATGTCCTTTGAAGTCTTGGTAGTCAAAATGCCAAAATGACTCCCGGATGCTTTTCACATTTCACGTTTTGGGGTTTCGGAATGCAGTGGAAGTGAGAGACCCCATGTCCTTTGAAGTCCCGGTAGCCAAAATGTCGAAATGGCTTCTAGGTGCTTTTTCATTTCATGTTTTGGGGTTTCGAAATGTAGTGGAAGAGAGCAACCCTTTGTCCTTTTGAAGTCCCAGTAGCCAAAATGCTGAAATGGCTCATCATTTCGTGATTTTGGCCATAAGAGATGAGCTCATGCGCTAGACCTCATGCAACTCTGCGACTCAAACTTACCCAATGATCGTCGATCTGCTCCATCTGTGGATCCTTTCCATTGAAAACAAAATGTACGCTCGCTTGATTTTAAGCCCGAAAGGGACTTCTTATGTGTGTTGCGCTCGGTGCTCGTGAATTGCAACAATTGGCACTAACATTAGGCTCCATGGGGGATAGAGTCATCCCTGTGATGCTCTAAGAAATCCTTCTGTAGTTCCAGTTGCCTTCTGTTAGGCTATGGAGTCATTTATTAAGCCAAAAATAAACAGAAAAAACAATAAAGACAATATTTACAAAAACAGAGGAGTCGTCTAAGGCTCAAACAAAACATTTCTTCAGAAAATGCCCATTTACTGGGCCGCTAAAAACTTCTTCTCCCTCCAAATCGTGCAACCTATACATGTTATTTAAGAATACTTCAAAGATTTTGAAGGGCCCGATCCAGAGGGCATCAAACTTGTTGTGTTTTCTCCTATTCTGCTTGGGTGCATCCCACTTAAGCACCAAATCTCCCAGCTCGAATTCCTCCTTCCTGACCTTCCTGTCAAAAGCCTGCTTGATCTTCTACTGATGACTATGAGCTATGTCCATCACCTGCTCCCTGATTTGTTGCAGTTCCACCACTTGATGAATTCTTCTGACCATATGGTTTGGCTCTCCTTCATGATCTTGAAAGAATTTCGCTATAGTTAAAGCAAGATGAGTGGGAAAAACAGCCTCCGTCCCATAAAAAAGTTGAAAAGGTGAGGTGCCCAGGGACTTCTTTGTTGTCACTCGATCAGCCCATAGAGAAAACTTGAGCTTTGAATCCCAGGCCCTCTTATTGTCTTCCAATAACCTTTTAATGAGTTTTATTAGACTTTTATTGGAAGATTCTACCAGTCTATTTCCTTGAGGATAATAGGGAGTGGAGTGAATTAGTAAAATCTTGAACTACTCACAAAACTTAACCAGAGGCTCAGACTTGAAAGAAGTAGAATTATCAGTGACAATTCTATTGGGACAGCCAAATCTGACTATGATATCCTCTAGTAAGCTGATAATTACCTTGTGTGAAGCACTCCTGGTGGGGGAAGCTTCAATCCACTTGGTGAAGTAGTTTGTTGCAATCAGGATCCATCTGTGTTGGACACTAGAATGAGGATGAAATTCTCCAATGAATTCCAACCCCCACTATTGAAAGGGTGTTGAAGCTACTACAAGCTTTAGTGGCAGAGATTTGAGTTGCTGCTTTCATGAGAACCTTTGGAATTTGATGCAAGCTCTGACTTCTCTACAGACATCTGTGAATAAGGTGGGCCAGTAGTACCCATCCCTAAGAATTTTGTGAGCTGCGATATTCCAGAAATGAAGCCCTCCACAAAGGCCACTATGGAAATAAAACATCACTTTATGGACCTCCTGTGGGTTCAGACACCTCAGAAACACCCCAAGAGGGTCTCTCCAGTACAAGACTTGGTCAATAAGGCAATATCTGACCGCCTTGAGCTTTGGAGCTCTTGCCTTGATTTTTCCCATTCCATCAAGAGGCTTAAACTCCTATATAAAGTACAAAATGTCTCTGTACTAGGTGCATTCTGCTAGTGATAAGCCAACCTGAGAGATTTTGCTGGACAACTCAGCTTGTTGATTTCCTGAGCAAGCGTTGATGAAGCTAACCCGTAAAGCCTTGCGATTGGATTCATCCAGCAGCTTGGCTAAACCTTTCCCTTTAACCAACTTGGTTTGATTTATCTCCAGGTCAAACTCAAGGATCTTGGCAATCCATTTACCTCTTCTCCCATCTATGTCAGGTTGTATAAGGATGTCCTTCATAGAGGCTGAAGGAACGTATGC
The DNA here is from genome assembly GCA_000966675.3 of Picea glauca. Classification (NCBI taxonomy): domain Eukaryota; kingdom Viridiplantae; phylum Streptophyta; class Pinopsida; order Pinales; family Pinaceae; genus Picea; species Picea glauca. The sequence continues at coordinate 410,909 of JZKD02S2120819.1, forward strand.
AGTCACTCTTGAGTGCAATACATATACTCTAAAAGCTTTGAGAGCTTTCACCAAGGCATATCCCTACTTCTCCATGATCTCATACATGATTTCTGCATCTCTTAATGCCTTACTGAAGAAGGAAATGGGTTTCTCTCACCCTTCCTCATTTTTCTGCAATAAAACCGCTACTACTGTATCAAAAGAAGCAAAAGAAAAAATTAGGAAATCCTTGGAATAATCAGGACTGATCAACATAGGTGCCTCAGTCAATGCCCTTCTTATTTGGATGAAAGATTCCCTAGATTCAGCAGTCCATTTTACTTCTTTTCCCTTTCTGACCATGGTTGTGATGTGTTTCACCAACTCAACAAAATTTGAGACGAACCTCCTCAGAAAGTTAATCTTCCCTAAAAAATCTTGAACTTCCTTTCTAGACCTAGGAAGTGACAGGGTCTAAATTGCCTCTACCCTATTTGGATCGATTCTCACTCCCTTTGTTGATACTATATGGCCTAACAGCTTCCCTTCCTTCATAGCAAACAAATATTTCTTGGGATTTAAGGAAAGGCCAAACCTCCGTCATTTCAAGAAAACTTTCCTCAAGTGACAGTGGTGCTCCTTATCAAACCTGGAGAAGATTGTGATGTCATCTAGATAGATCACCACAAACTGATATTTCTCCCTGATGAAGGCTATATCCATGGCTCACTGAAATGTTGCTCCTGCATTCATTAATCCAAAAGTCATTTTTGCATACATGAATGTGCCCCAAGGAGTGGTGAAGGTTGTTTTTTCTCTGTCCTCAAGCATGACTGATATCTAATTATAGCCAGAAAAACTGTCAATAATGGATATCCTAGATGCACCAGTTACCCTCTGCAATATGCGTTCCATGTTGGGCAAGGGATAGTTGTTTTTCTTTGAGCTCCTGTTCAGGTTCCTGAAATCGACGCAGAGCCTGATTTTTCCACTTTTCTTCCTCACCGGGACCAAATTGGCTACCCACTCAGAATATCTCAAGGGGACAATGATTTGGACATCTAACAACTTTTTCACTTCTCTCTCCATGACAGGAAACAACATGGGATTTATCTGTCTTAGCTTCTGCCTAAATGGCTTAGCTTCTCCCTTCAGTGGGATCTTATGTTCAATGACAGTTGTGTCATATGTCTTGAGGTCTTCATAGGTCCATGCAAACACATCAACAAATTCTCTTAATGACTCGGTGTATTCGGCCCTCTGTTCTTTGGTCAAACCACTTGACAACTTGACAAACTTAGGGTCCTCCCGTGTGTTGATATTGCACTCCGTTGTATCAATGTCTCCACTTGAAACCCTACCCTTTACTGCCACATCATTCCCATCGAACAGTCTTTCTAAAGGGACTAGTCCCTTTAGAATGTGATTGCTAGGCAAATTAATAATATGGTGATTAGAAATTTTATTTAAAAATACCTCAAGGTGAGGGTGACTCTCGAGATCAGGATCTTGATCAATGTGCAATGCAGAAAATTCATCGAAAAACTGAATAAATTTTTTGATTTCAAGATCGTCTTCGAATACCTTCCAATGCTTGATATTGTCAAGAAAAGATGGCCTATATCTTATCTCGACCTCATATTTGATCTTAGGCAGCAGGGGGATCTTGAACAGACTAGCTGAGACAGCTAAGGAATCAGCCAAAGTATTTTCCTCTCTTGGAATAAAAGAAATGTTGAAAGGTGAGAGGAAATTATCAATCAGGTCCCACACTTCATTTTTGTAACTCCTGAGCCGGGGATGCTTAGCCCGATAATCATTTCTGACTTGTTGGATTATCAACTCAGCATCTCTGAACAATGTTACCTCCTTAATTCCCATTTCTTTTGTATCCCTCATACCTAGAACAAGAGCTTCATATTCTGCCACATTATTGGTAAATTCAAATTCTAGCTTGTATGATAGGGATATGGTTTCCTTCCAAGGGGACACAAGAACCACTCCAGTGCCAGTGCCTTCGCTAGAAGAAACTCTGTCGAAGAACATTTTCCAAAAAGAGGTGGTTGGAGGAGGTATCTCATGATTAAATACGGGTTGCTTTCTGATTTGAAAAGGGGCTTTAGGAGTCTCAATGATCTGCAATAAACTAGACCCCAAATCAGTGTCAAGTGCAAAGATGGGGTGATTAGTGGGGTCTGCTTCGTCACTAACAATGTAGGCCAGCTGGGCTTCTCTGTACAACCTCTTGTGTTCCCCTCCAAAGACTGGAATGGTGGCATATGTGAGATCCGTCTATAATGTTCCTCCAAGTTTTTTAATCCAAGACTTGACAACAACATGCCGAACTTGGGGGGAACATCAGCTACTACAATTTCCATGACCACACTCTTCATTGGCAGCTGAAATAAAGAGACCACCAAGTCTTTGATGAATCCAAGGCATTGCACCCTCCTTGAATCAAAAGAGTACAAACTGTGATAAGCCTTTGTCACTTCCAGTCCCAATTCTTCCATGACTATTTTGGGCATAAGGTTGTGGGAAGCTCCTGAATCCATGAGGCAATTATGTAACACCTTATCATGTATGTTCAGGGATGTGTAGAAGGGAGGGGATGAATCATCTCTGTCTTCTACCATGGGACCTAGGATGACTATTGGCTTTTCATCTTGAAGATTTACTAAGTCTGTAGAAAGCTAGAGGGACTCAGATTGTAGCAGCTTGGAGAGGGACCTTTTGAAATCTTCATTTTTAACTAGCTCTAAGAGGGGTACAGGAATTCTAATCTTTTGAATTTCATGCTCAAAACTAAAGGAGGGAAAAGGCTTAGGAGCTTCCCTTACCTCAGAGATAGGTTCTTTGGTTGTTGGCGAAGTATTCTGAGTTTTCTTCTCTTTAGTAGTGATTGTTGCAGGTTTAGCAGGTTTTTCCACTATGAGGGGTTGATCATGGCTATCAAAATTCCCTTCTTTCTTCTTTGACCTGAGATGATACCTGTTAGGAGTGTTGTTGGACTTTTTCCCTTTACCCAACTCATTGACTTGATTGTTCATAATGGATTCTTCATATATAGATTGAGTCAAATGGGGAAAAGGGAAAGTGTCTTCAATACAATGAATTTCAGGGTCGAGCTCATCTATCTCCTCTCATTCCTCATGAGCAACTAGGTTATTTTGGAGAGGGGTTTGAATCCTCTGCTCGTCTCTATCTTTGCTCCTTTGTTCCCTTGGCAAAGCCTGTGGCACATTGTTTCTAGGCCTCCTGAAGCCTCTGTTATCATTATTTTGGAGATTTATGTACATGGGCTTCCCTTCTAACTCCCACCTTTCCATTCTAGCTAAAAACGATTTTAGCACTTTAGTTACCTCATCCATATGAAGGGGAAGGGGAGAGGAATTGGATGGGGAGGCTTCAGGCCTCTTCCTAGATATGTCTCTATCAGCCTTATCCTTGAGTCGGTCAACAACCAATATGTTAGATTCTACTTCCACGACTGCATCCTGCATGTGAGATAGAGTAGTGGCTCTCCTTTCCCTCAACAGAAGGCAGAAATCAGGATCAAAAGCACTAGCATAAGTGATCTTAGCAGGGGCTTCTAAGGGCTTTATTTCAGTGGGGATTTTATTATACATTTTATTGAATCTCTTGGAGAAATCAGAGACAGTCTCTCCTTCCTTTCTCTTCAAAGACCCGAACTCTGTCATGTAATACATGAAGTATTTTTTGTCTCCCCACTGTCTCAAAAAGGAATTATCCAAAGCCTCAATCCCATCGATATATCCCAGAGGGAGGGCCCTAAGCCAATTTCTATCCTCGCCTTCAAGGATATGGACAAAAATCCTCATCCATAAGTCTGCATGCATGATAACATGATCATCCGTAAAACTGTAAAAGGCTTCAAGGTGTTCTTCTGCAGCTATGTCCCCTTTGCCTGTAAACTTGGGTAGTTGCTTAAGGTAGCTATCTGTTGGAAGGGCATTGAGAGGCTGAGGTAACACAAGGGGAGCATACCTAGCAGCTATTATAGCCTCCATTCGGGTCATGGGTGGATTTTCTCCTGCCATAGGAATATTAGGTGGAGGAGAACTCGGAGGAGAAGGAGCTCAAATAGGGGATACTGGAAATGAGCTTCCAGGTGGAAGGGGAAACAATGGGGGATTCAGAGAGAAGGTTAAAGGGCTTGAGTCAGCAGATGCTTCTCTCTGTGCAGTAGCAGCAACAGTAACAAGAGGAGGGGTGGTAAAGCTAGGGGTGGGGAAATCTTCTATGGTACTAGGTCTACACCAGAGTACAACTTCAGGAGAGACGGGAGTGACAAGGATTTCTCCCTCCAATCCTAGACCTGGAGGGGAGAACTTAGCAGGAACACTCCCAAAATTCAGGAAATGGGAAAATTCAAAAAAAGTTCTACTAGGAAGCTGAGAAGAAGAAAATGGAGTTCCTACAGAAGGAGATGGCAAATTACTTGGTTCAGCGGTGGAATTTTCTCCTTCATAGGCCTTTCCTTTTCTAAAAATGACCTCTGAATCATCTTTAGGTGTAGCTAGAGGCAATTGTGGATGGGATCGTGTGTGTCTAGCTCTGGAAGCCACAACCAAAATAGCAAGTTCGCCACAGTGGGGTCATCACGGTGGATTCACCAGGTGCACAGTAGCAATCTGGTAGGGATTTGATGCCTGATGCACCTTCAGAATCTGAGGCTCGATGTCATTCAATCCCAGGGAAAATTTTCAACTTCGTCCCCAGCAACGACACCAGAAATATTGGCAACATAATTCACTCCTGGATTGCGGCAAGAGTAAGCCTGAGGCCCATCAGTTTAAATGTCATGATTTGTTGATAAAGGGTGATGGATGAAAGTAAACTTGGAACAATATCGTTCTAACTCAGAAACTGGGCTAGGCATGCACAAGCAGATGAGGTCTTGGTTCAATTTCATGCAGTAATTTGTAATAAGGGTGAGTAGGAGGAAAACTTCTGTGAGGAAATGTGAAGGGCTATTGTGGGCATCGAGATTTCAACAGCCTGTAGAAGAAAAATTTGAACACAAGAACTTCTTATATTCAAAAGAAGAAACACTAAAAGAACGTAACAGAGCTATAATAAATCCTTTATCATAACACAGTCATGACGATTCATATGAATCATTCAATCATGAACCCTTTTAGTTTGAGATCGAAACAAGATGAAAAAGAGAGTTTCCTTACAATAAACAAGGAAATTTCATATACATACACATATCCAGGAAAACCAGTGCTTCATTAAACCATTATAGTTGGGAGCTCTTCTCTACCATCCATCCTTACAAAAATACAAAAAATGAGTATATATGCTCAGAGAAATTCACCCCCTTGGCAGCAGGAGGGTAGATGAGACATTAAAGTCTAACTTAGCATGCATAGGTTCTTCTAATCAGTCGAGGACATTAGATCGGCATGGCTCTTTTAGGAAAACATGCACACAAGATGATCTTAGGCAGACTGCCTGCCAGAACCTCCATGCCCTGCATTCATGGCTTGAGCTGAGGTCTCAACCACCTACTCAATATTCATTAACTTCTTTATCCATGGAGGGTGGACGAGACTGAAAACATAAAGAGAGACCCTATGTCCTTTGAAGTCCCAGTAGACAAAATGTCAAAATGACTCCTGGGCGCTTTTCACATTTCGCGTTTTGGGGTTTTGGAATGTAGTGGAAATGAGAGACCTCGTGTCCTTTGAAGTCCCGATAGCGGAAATGCCAAAATGGCTTATGGGCACTTTTTTCATTTCACGTTTCGGGGTTTCGGAATGCAGTGGAAGTGAGAGACCCCATTTCCTTTGAAGTCCCAGTAGCTGAAATGCCGAAATGACTACCGGGCGCTTTTCGCATTTTGCGTTTTGGGGTTTCAAAATGTAGTGGAAGTGAGAGACCCCGTGTCCTTTGAAGTCCCGGTAGCCGAAATGCAGAAATGACTCTTGGGGGATTTTCGCATTTCGCATTTCGGGGTTTTGGAATGCAGTGGAAGTGAGAGACCCCGTGTCCTTTGAAGTCCCGGTAGTCGAAATGCCAAAATGGATTTTGGGCACTTTTCTCATTTTGCATTTTGGGGTTTCAGAATGAAGTAGAAGTGAGAGACCCTGTGTCCTTTGAAGTCTCGGTAGTTGAAATGCCGAAATTGTTGGATTACTGAGAGGGGGCGTGAATCAATAATAGCATAATTATAACCCTTTTTCTTCAAATTTTATATCAATGTAGAATTATTATCCAATAATGAGCAGTAAGAAACAAACAATCAAACACATACACAGTACACCAGTGTTTTACGTGGAAACCCAAATCAGGAGAAAACCACGAAATATTTTTTCTTATATGTCTTGAAGAATTACATTTATTGGAAGCACCAACTTCCTTTGTTTTCCAGCTGCAACTGGAAGGAGGCTCCAACCCCCTAGTTTCTTAGGCTACATCCTGAGGGAAGCTCCAACTCCCCAATTCTCTGGCTACAACCCCCAATGTTCTCCGACTACAATCGGAAGGTGGCTACAACCACCTATCCTTGCCCCGTCCTGCCACCCTGAAGTAGAAGTGGAATGATGGAACCACTGTCACACTATCACTGTGCGATATATTGTTGTAAACTTGTACCAATAAATCTAAACCATGCATCAACCATGCATCAACCTGTACCTCAACCTGTAATCAACCTGTACCATAAACAAGTGCATCAACCATGCACCAACCTGT
>JZKD02S2120819.1:423213-444350 GCA_000966675.3 Picea glauca
ATCATAGATATGAATGTCTGATTATCGATCACTGATATTAGCACACCCTTCTTCTAATTTATTCTGTCCTTCCACTTATTTCGATCTGATGGTTGTTGGTCCTCTAGATCGGGGATCCAACGACCACTGTCGCTCTTCCTCCTAAGCTTCTGATCTCTCCAACTTAGAAGGATTTCTAAGTGTTCACAGGTCTTGACCTTTGCTCCTCCCACGATTATGTCTCTTGGACCTCGTCTGCACTTCCAGAAACCACTATCTCTTATAATATTTCTTGTCTTCTACACTCTCGAGGAGGTTTGGTTTGTTGTTTTTCTTTCCATGAATGACAAGCACATTCTTCCTGTAAACATGCCAACAATATCCCTCTTTAGCATTGATGGAAACCTTGAAAGGTTGCACTATTCTGCTTAGACCTCCAACTGTAGCATACTGACAACACCTTTTTCTCTCCCTTTGACATCAATTTCAAAGAAAACAGAGAGTGACTATGTGCTCCCCCTGATCAGATATACTAGGAGCACTCTCCCCCTGATCAGATAGACTATTTTAACTTGATAACAGGGTCACACCCAACTTCTGGCGTAGATACTCAAACTGAGATTTTGCAAGCGGTTTAGTAAAGATATCAACAATCTGATCTTTGGATGGAATATAATGCAAAGAAACAACATTGTTGGTTACCTGTTCCCTCGAGAAGTGATACTTGATGGGTATATGCTTGGTCTTGGAGTGAGATACAGGATTCTTTGGCACACTAATTGCACTATTATTATCACAATGAATTGGGATCGGTGCATTATACTTTACCTCCAAGTTGGCAAGTGTCTAAATCATCCATAATACTTGGGTACAACAAGTAGCAATTGCAATGTATTCAACTTCTGTAGTCGACAAGGAAATGTAACCTTGCTTCCTGCTCAACCATGCTACAAGAGAACCCCCTAAGAAGAATGCACCTCCACTCATGCTTTTCCTTTCGTCCATGCAGTTATCCCAATCAACATATGAATAGAATGATAGTTGAAAATTCTGATTCCTAGGATACCATAGGCCATAGTTCATTGTTCCTTTCAAGTATCTGAATATTCTTTTGACAACTAACATATGACTCTGTTTAGGTGTAGCATGATACCTTCCTACCATTCCAACAACATGCATTATGTCTAGATGAGATGTTGTGATGTACAATAGGCTACCTATCATAGACCTATATGAACTCTGATCAACATCAAGTGAGTCATCACCCTTTCTTAACTTGCATCCAATGACCATAGGTGTGCTCATAGGTGTAGAATCTTCCATTTGAAACCTTTTCAACATTTCTCTTGGATATTTCTCCTAAGAAAGAAATATTCCTTCAGACCTCTGAGTAATTTGCATACCAAGAAAAAATGACAGTTCCCCTATCATACACATTTCAAATTCAGACTGCATGGCATAAGCAAACCATTGTACAAATGAAGCATTATTTCTTCTGAAGATGATGTCATCTACATAGACCAACACAATGAGCAAATCATAACCCTTTGTTTTGATATATAGATTGTTGTCAATTGTTCCTCTCTTGAACCGTTTGTCTTGAAGATACTTATCCAGTCTGTAATACTAGGCACGAGGAGCTTGTTTCAACCCATATAATGATTTCTTCATCTCGCAGAAAAATTTAGAGTTATCTGACAGTTGGAAACCCTGTGGTTGTTCCATATAGACTTCTTCTTTTATATCTCCATTTAGAAAAGTTGACTTTACATCCATTTGATAGACTTTAAACTATTTATGACATGCATATGCAAGAAGCATTCTAATAGCTTCTAATCTTGCTACGAGTGCAAATGTTTCATCAAAATCCGGTCCTTCTATTTGAGCATATCCTTTGCAGACCAATCTAGCCTTATTTCTTACAATATTTCCTTGCTCAATCATCTTGTTTTTGTAAACCCATTTGGATCCAATTACATTATTATTTGCTAGCCTAGGAACGAGTTCCCAAGTGTCATTCTTTTCAATCTGGTCCAGTTCCTCATTCATTGATTTTAACCAATTTATGTCTTTACTGGATTCATTAAAGTTCTTAGGTTCCACCATGGATATGAAGGCTATATGTGATTGTTCATTGTCTTTGAGTATCCTTCTCCTAGTTTGTACACCTTTTTCTTTCTCACCAATTATCTGACTTTCAGGATGATTCTTTTGAGTAATTCTAGAGGAAGGATTCGATGTTGATTATTATCCCGACTCTTCTTGTCTAGGTGTCTCTTCTCCACCTGATTCAACATCTTCTTGTGACTCTGATATTTTTTGTTCTTTATCTTCATTATTCTCATCATCGTTTTCCTCTGGATTAGTGCTTATTCTCTGTTGATCTTTTACATGAGCTTCTTCATCAATTTGAACATCAATACATTCTACGAATTTATGCATTCTTCTATTAAATCATATGTATCATTTATTGTCCGTTGCATATCCTAAGAAGATACCTTCATCAGCTCTACTATCAAATTTTCCCAGATGATCATCATTATTTTTGATATAGCACTTACTTCCAAATACTTTGAAGTGTTTGATTGATGCAGGTCAACCAAACCACAACTCATATGGAGTTTTATCAGTGTTTGGCCTTAGATGCGCTTTGTTTAGAATATGAACAGTCGTGTGAATAGCCTCCACCTAGAAGGTTTGTGAAATGTCTCTTTCACTTATCATAGCCCTTGCCATCTGCTGAACTGATCTATTTTGGCATTCTACAACTCCATTTTGTTGAGGAGTACTTGGAATAGTATATTTTCTTTTAATTCCATGTATGTCACAGAATTCTTTGAAATATCTTGACAAAAATTCTCCTCCCCTGTCTGAGCGAATTGCCTTCAACTTCCTTCCCGTCTGATTCTCAACTAACGCCTTAAAATTTTTGAACTTCTCAAAAGCATCATATTTTTTTCTCAGAAAGGAAACCCACGTAAGTCTAGAGAAGTCAACAATGACTAGCATAAAGTAACATTCTCCTCTAGTTCCTTCCTTTCGCGATGGTCCACACATATCCATATGAACAATTTGAAGTGGTTTATTTGAAGATGTGAAACTCTTCGATTTGAATTGAGCACGAGTCAACTTCCCCATTTGACAGGATTCACATACAGAGTTATTAGGCTTAGATATTCTTGGAAGGTCTTTCACAACACCTTCATTATTCAGTTTGACAATATGATCAAAATTCAGGTGTCCAAGCCTTATGTGCCATAACCAACTTTCATCAAGTTTTCTTAAATGACATTTCTCCTTATCTTCCTTCAAAACATATACATTGGTTTTAGTTCTAACCCCTTTTATAATCAACTCTCAAGTGTTTACTGTCTTTATTTTACAATTCTTGGTAATGAAAGTAACTTCACATCCTCTATCACATATCTGATTGACACTAAGAATAGTATTCTTAAAACCATCAACAAATAATACATCTTGATATTTTCCTCTTCCATTACTTAATCTTACTAGACCTTTACGTTTGATCTTTCCTGGAGTATCATTTCCAAAGGTCACACTCCCTGATTTATTTTCTTTGAGTAATAGGAACTTACTTTTGTCACCTATCATATGACTGGAGCATCCGCTATCAATATACCAAGTGTCTTTTTATATTTGAGGTGACAACACTAATCCACACTTGTTATCTTCATTCTTCTTCCAAACCTTGACGTTTTCAACTCTGTGATTTGAATCTGGCTTGTAGTTTTTTAAGCAACAGCCTGTAGCTTTATGCCCATAATTATGGAAGATGTAACATTCTAGTTCATTGAATAAAGGATCATAACAATTGTTATGTGTAATCTGCGTTCTTTTCCCAGCCATCACATGATTTGCAGTCTATGGTTGTTTGTTACTTGGCTGTCTCATTCTTTGTTGTGGCATATATTTATTCCTTGGTTATCTTGATATCTCATGTCTAAATCTTAAAGAACAATTTACATCTTTGTGGCCAAAGTTAGAGCAGTAAAAACAATATCCATAGAAAAAATATTTGTACCTGGAAAATGGTTGTCTTCTTTGAGCATGTCGATTTCTTCCATGCGGATGATTTCCTTGAGCAGAGGGTGTATTATTTCTTTGTTCTACAGATTCAGTTTTGGTAGTTTTTCCTTCACTCCTCCTTGGCGGCTGATTCTCTTCCTTTGTTTCTACAGGTTTGTTGTTGTCAATGGTTGTAGATTTGACGAACTTGATGGATTATTTGTTGCTTGGTTGACCACTACTTGATCCCTCTTCATAATCCAAACCAATTTTCAACTTTGAATTCATTTGTTGATTTAGAATGGAGGTTAATCATTCTGAGGCTTTAATACTTGTCATATTATGATGATATAAGGCCTGAAATTTCTCTAGATCTTTTCTGACAATCACTAATTCAGCTTCCAATTTTTCAACTTTTGTTTCAGCTTCCTTCAATTGTTGTTTGAGGATGTCTTCAATCTTCTTAGCTTCTTGTAACTTAACCTTCAATAGAGCAATTTATTCATATGGTTCATTGCATGTTTTCTCATACCTGAGCAGTAATTTTTTTTGTTTTCTTTTCTTTTCTCTGAGTCTATCAATCTCTTCCATGGCACTGACAAGTTCTCCTTCAAGATCTACTACTGCTTCACAATCAATGAACTCACTTCTTGTATCTTCAGTGTTTAGATATTATAAATATATTAGCATGATATCATTTATTTTATCTTCAATAGAAGAGTCACTGTTGTCATCATCTGAGGGATCATCATCATTGTTTATACAAAGGCTCTTCTTCTTAAAATTATTCTCTTTGTAGACCTTCTTGTGTGTGTGTTTATCTTCATCGTCATATGTCCGATCCTTTATTTTGTGAGGACACTTAGATGCAAAATGACCTATCTTACCATAGTTGAAACATTTGAAGGGCAGTTTACCTTTGTATTTTTATGATCCTTTATTTAGTCTTCTCACAAAATTTGCTTCAATCGCATCTATATCAGAGTCTGTTTTTTTCTCTACTTTAAAAGATGCTTCTTTTGTAGTGGATTTACCTTTGGTGATTCTCATTTCATAAGCAGTTAGGGTTACAAGAAGTTGATCTAGTGTCAACGTTTTGAGATAATCTATTTCCTCTATAGCAGAGACCTTTGAGTTAAATCTATTAGGAAGAGATCTTAATATTTTCTGGACTAGAAAATATTCATGTATCGTTTCACCTAGGCCTTTCATAGTGTTGACAAGTTATTCTATACGTAAGAAGTACTTACTGATAGTTTCATCTTCATCCATCTTTAACTACTCAAATTTCAGTCCGTGAGTCTGAAGTTTTGCGTCTTTCACCTTTTCATTACCTTTATAACCACTTATCATATTGTCCCACATAACTTTTGTTGAATGACACTGCATGACTTTGACAAACTCAACTTCAAAAAGTCCACTGAGGATGGCATTCATTGCTTTTGCATTAAAGCTAAATTATGGCTTATCATCTTTTGAGGCCAAGACTACAGGCTTCACATATCCCATTTCAAAGACATCCCAAACATCAACACCCAAAGACATTAAATGTGTTCTCATTCTTATTTTCCAGAAGGCAGAGTTTGATCCATCAAACAGAGGGGATCTATTAGTTTAACTTCCATCATGACTAGTCATGTTCAAGATTATGGATCTACCTTTGATCAAAGGCATCGGCTCTGATACCAATTGTTGGAAATATAATTGAGAGGGGGGNGTGAATCAGTTATGTATATAAGCTTGAAAATTTTCTTGTTATTTTCTGATTCTTTCTATATTATTATTTAATGTGTTGTTGATAACTTAACATGCATAGATATACAATATTTGATCAATCACACAGAATAAACAGAGACACTAATTTTCATGAGGAAACCCATAAGGGTGACAACCTCTTCTTCTTACGATGTCAATCAAGCTCCAACTTTCATGTACATCATAGTCTTTGAGCTCTAACTCTCATGTACATCACAGTCTTTCAACTCCAACTCAAATATGAGCCTACAACCTCTGATGGAAAGCTACAACTTACAGAGAGCACCAAATCTCAGATTTCTCTAGCACGAACTAGATGGAAGCACCAACTCCCAGGTTTCTCTAGCACCCACTAGATTGAAGCACCAACTCCCAGAATATATTCTAGCACCAACTAGAATTTAGAGGACTACAATTCTCCCTAGCACCACCCTACCACCCTGATTGAATCTTAAAAAAAAACTTTACTTACTTTCTTTGTCTCTGATATGGTCTGTTACAGCTCCATGTCTCCTCTACCTCTTCCATATTCTATTACTCTATTCCTCTTCTAAACTGTACTCTTTCTCCTACTGTGCACTACGATAACTTTGTTCATCTTCTCTTCTTCCTTTATACTCTGTGTTTTCTTTGCATGTTATATGTTGCGCCTCTGATCTCCAGTTCAGGTCATGTACATGGTCACATTCTACCCACATGCATAACTATTGAAAAATCACACTATCTTCTCTATTCTGCATCTCTTTCTCACCTCGAGTCCTATGCCTGATCATCATTCAAAATATTCATCTTCTCTAGTGGTTATTCTAATCTGTTCATCATTAGCAGGTGTTATCCTGAGATTCTTTGGCTTCTCTAAAAGTCGCAAATCTTCATCTTCTCTGGGAGTTATAGTTAGTCATTTTTGGCTTCTTTGGATTTTAAGCCCCTTCCTTCACATGACCACCAGTGGTGACCAAATGCCTATTCAAAAGGTGCTTCCTAATCTCGGTCTAGTGAGCACTAGCTCTGTTTCTTGATATGACCTTGGGAGAAGATCTCATGTGACCACGAGATTACGGGCGCGTCCAGAGGTGGTTTGTATCAAACTAATTTTTTCCCCAAAATTTACCTCGAGCCTCCACGTGTCCTTTCTCCAAAACCATGGTTTCAATTGTGGCCCACCTTCATCTTTTTAAATTTTTCACATCTTCAATCCCCATAATGCGACGAGACCGTCGATCTCACGATCTTGACAGTGCTCCTGAATGGACGGTTCAGATTTTTTCTTTCATGATTTATGGATCAGATCTAACCTTCCTAAATCAATGACTATGATCTATTTCATGATCCAGGATTCAGGAGTTTCAAATCTCAACCCTTGATTTCCTTCATACATCAATATTTCAGAGTTGACAATCCACTGATGCGTGTCCCTCTCGGATCAAAGATCAAGATCTCCTTTAGGTCTCTGGACTTCAGAGATTTTGAATCTCAACTTCTCATTTCTTATGAAGGGATATCTTCCGAAATGGAGGATCTGCTGACATCTGTCCTCCTTAATCCAATGGCTATCCTCCGCTCCAGGACTTCGGACTTTTCAACTCTTCGACGCTTTGCTTTTCCATGAATGCTTTCACCCAGAGTCAACGATCTATTGACACATACCCTCCTACACGATCAATGATCATGAGTCACTTTGAAACTTCGGGCTTTGAGAGTTTCAACTCCTATGCACTCGTTTCTCCCGGAGTGCTTTCACCCGAATGCATAATCTTCTGACACATACCCCTCCTAGCGATCAACGGCCAGGGTCTTCTTCATTTCTTTGGTGTTCGGGACTTTGGAAATTTAGGCTAATCGCTGCTTCATTATCCTCCAGAGTGGTCACTTGTTGAAAAATTCATAGACGGTGGAGACTCTTGCTGTCAGTTAACACTTCCACTTACATTGTCCTTCCCCTGAACTAGATCAATGGTTGAGAATGCACCCGAAGTGATCTTCAGATCGGATGGCTGAGAGCAACTTTGAGACTTTTGACATTTGTTGGTGATGAAATTCTCGAAGTAAATATCCCAAAGTGGAGTAGCTTTCTTACATCACTTGTTGACATGGCATGAGCCAATTTCCTCTTGACACTTGTCCTCATCTGATTATTCCATGTGTACTTGTTGACGTGGTCTTCCAAATGTCCTTGCTGACGAGGTCTGCCACTTGTCCTTGCTGAGGTGGTCTACTGACATGGGTGAGATGTGTAAGCAGTGTAATGGAGTGTGGAGGCAAAGCACGGTAGTGGAGTGTGACGTGTAGCAGGTAGTGGAGTGTGACGTTGGAGCGCGAATATGGTATGTATGAGTGGTTTGGTGGTTTACTCAGAGGGGGGGTTAGGCGCAGTAAGTGGTAATGAGTGAGGGGGGTCCGAGTTGACAAGAAGGTGATATGTATGAGGGTCCCACATGGGAAATACCACCAACTCGGACCTCCCCCCCCCCCACGGTTAAAGACATAAAGGTCGGGGAGGGGGTCCAATATGCCCTATCAACCATAGATATGAGTGCCTGATTATTGGCTCCTGAGATTAGCGCACCCTTCTTCTAACTTATCAAATCCTTCCACTTATTTCAATCCGACAGTTGTTGGTCCACTGGATCAGTGATCCAACGACCAATGTCTCTCTTCCTCCTGAGCTTCTGATCTCTCCAAATTAGAAGGATTTCTAAGTGTTCATGGGTCTAGACCTTTTCTCCTCCTGCGAGTCCATCTCTTGGACCTCGTCTGCACTTCTGGAAATTGTTATCTCTTCGCTATTATTCTTTCCATCAATGACAAACACATTCTTCTTGTAAACATGCCAACACTTTGTCCCTTTGTCAAGATCTGAATCAATGGATAACAATGTTAGTGGGAATTCAAACCCGTGGCATAACCTTTATCACCCAACAACCATAAAGCATATATCTTGGCATAATGGCCACCCTATAACCGACTTCTGAGATACATAAATAAGCCCGTGACCATGTGAATAAACCCACGACCATGAACATGGAAAATACACAGCGACCAAAAGGCAGTCTGAAAACATACACAACAACCACATAGTAGCCTAAATACGACTGGGCAGGTTTACCCTCATAACTGTGAGGAAGCAGCCAACAAGGATAAACATAGCGAAACTCTCCACCAAAAAATAGAGTGATAATACCCATATACACTCAAACAAAATAGAGGTGCATCATGATTACCACCAACAAAACAGCCAGTGAATGCACAACTCAACCAACCAAATCTTTTACTTGCAAACTGAACAACCACATAGTCATTCCAAAGAGAAAAACCATGCATTTACACAGTTGCAAATCTCAGGAAAACACAAATCAAAGCATTATTGAGCCATCATTCATTCATACATAGAGCGTAAGTCATGGATGGGTGAAAAATAACCATACCTATAACCGATAGCTTAAAAGGGGCAAGTTGGTCGAGCGTTTCCTTCCCAGGCTTGGATCTCGAAGATTAACCACCAACAATCGAAATGAAACAATAACCATACTAGGGTGACGACCCAATGGGGAAAGTATGGAGTGACGTGCATTTATTGCACATTGCTTCCATCTCCTCTTCATTCAATTCCAAAGTGTGCGACAACCAACACTCACTAATACATTTAACCATGGCATTATTTCCAAACCATTGAAATCTGCAACCACATTGCTTGCCAAATGCGCCACCCAAAACATTCACATTAACCATTTCCAAACTTACATACCATACCATATGTATTTCCATATCAAAATCACCCAATATAACTCAAATGAAAATCGCATAGCAACTAACTAGCTATTAATAGTTAGGATTAACACTAACTTGTTTTCATTTCAATTGCACATAACTTTTAGCATATCATCACATAGATCCCTTCTTCTAGGATTTTAATAAGTTTCATTCTTTTGTTTTTGTTTATATTATTACTAACATATTTCTTGCACATGTGTAGCCAGGTAATAATCGTGGTGACATGATTAAACACATCAACTGTAAATATATGCCAATCATAACATAAAATCAAAGCTTCAAATAACAGAACATCCCATAAAATGCATCATCCACCTGTCACTATGTCAAAAACGAAACCAAGATTGTATCTTCAACCATATAAGACCTTGTAAGAAGCATCAAAACAACAACAAAAAATGTGTGATATGATTATCTTCGAGCCTCCAGTCTACAAGGGGGTCCCACCTACTAGTATTATATATCATTACCATAGTTTAAATAATAGGCTTTAGCAATACTTTGTGGGCGAAATTCCTCGTGGTGATTTTTATCGTCAACAGACTAGCGACTCCACAGGGAAATCTATTTCCAACATATTAAGAACTCAGAATGTATGGTTTTTCAAACCAAGAACAACAGATCAAGAAGATATAACCAGAATGATTATGTAATAGGGGGAAGTGAGAGGATTTAATGGAAAAATGACCAGGAATTTGGAAATAACTCATGGAAAGTGTTAAGTATGAGAGGGTTTATCCCTGTATGTATAATCATTCAACTAGAAATTTCCCTTGACTTTCAAGGAGAAAAAAAAGTTTTATGGACTTGCTCTTTTGAATCTCAAAATGGATGAAGATATGGAAAGCAAAAGCGAGAAGTAACCAATTATCTCAAAAGACATCAATGAGAGAAGATAACAAATTCAATAATGCCTTCAGGGGGGACATCATAACAGTCATGTAAGCTTGATTGTTATTGACTAACAATACCCTGCAGGAGTGTCACTGTGGAATAATTGATCCAACATCTTATTCTTGACAAGAATTGAAATAAAAAAGAACAAAAACAAGAAATATCATAACAGAAATGAAACTGCAAAATTTAAAACAACAGAAAATAAAATGACAGAATTGCAAACAGTAGTAATAAAACTATCAAAATGAAAAAATAATTGAACTACTAATATACAGAACAATCCAAACAGCTTTAAACTCTTCAAGTTGGTTCCACGTAGTGTTTTAAGTGAGAAATGTTAGTGTTGTAGGAAAACAATCTCTCTTGTAAATCTTTTAGAATGTAAGAGTTTGTACCCAGGAAAAAAGTGATCTTGAAAGGACCCAACCATAATTCTTGAAACTTTGAGACAATTGATATTCTTTTAGAGTACACGATTAGATCATCAATATAGAGATGAATAATCTTGCTGATCAAATTGTCAAAAGTTATTTTCATAGGTCTTTGAAAAGTGGCACATGCATTAGATAAGACAAAAGGAATATGTTCATAAGCAAGGGTGCACCAACGAGCAACAAAAGTGGTTTTATATTTGTCTTTCATTTTTACCTTGATTTGGTTGTAACCAGAAAAACCGTCAAGTAAGGACATCATCTGTGACCCTGCAACTTGATGCAAAATCATTTCCATATTAGGGAGAGGAAAGTGATCTTTTATACTAGCTTGATTCAATGCAGGAAAATCTACGCATAATCTGATCAAACCAGTTTTTTTCCGAATGGGAACCAAGTTGGAAACCTATTCGGAATACTTGACCAAAAATATGATTTCAGCCTTCAAGAGTTTATCCAACTCCAAATAGTTGCTTCTAGTGTAGGGTTGATAGGTCTTTGTTTTTTCCTAACTGGTTTTATGCCTTCCTTGATGGGAATTGCATGTTGTATAAGAGTGGAATCAAAACCACAAAGATCCTCATAAGACAAAGCAAAAACATCTTGAAATTCACCAAGTAGTTTGGCAAACTTCATTCTTTCTTCATCAGAACATTGGGCACCCATTTTAACATTCTTTGGAGACTTGGGTGTTTCAAAGTTCAAAGAGATGGTTTCAACCACCTTCCCTTTTGACTCCTCTTCTTTGTGTTTCTCTTTATTGCTTACATCACTCGATGAAAATGAACTCTCTAGAGGAGTCAAGCCCTTTGGAATATTGTTATCTTCCATGGATATAATTTACTTGGGTTTATAAGGTTCATTTTGAATGAAAGTACAGATGCTCTCATCACTAGGGAAGACCTGCCATGAATCTATATTGTCAGGCATATGTGGACGATATAGAAATTGAAAAGTATAATCAGGTCTGTGTGGAAGAAGTTTTCAATTAGGAGAGGCTGCAAAAATAGCTAACCGATCATCCATTGAGTTCAATTCCCTCTTAACATGAGTAATGTTGAAAGATAGTAGGTTTGAGATAAGTGCCCAAACAGTTTAGGTGTAGTATTTCATCAACTTGTTGCTAGGAGAGTATATCTTACTTACAAGGTTCACAACAAGATCGAAATCGCCAAAAAGTGTAAGGTGACCACAACCCAGATTATAGGAATTTTCAATGCCTAATAATGAGGCTTCGAATTTAGTGACAATGTGTGTGCAAGCAAACTCTAACCTATAAGAAAAGTTATGAATTTTTCCCACGAAAGAGTACAAGATAATGTCAGCTCTGTTTCCTTCATTAGAGCATGAACCGTGAAAGTGCATGTGCCACATACCTCCATCTAAGTTGATTTGTTCCAAGGGAGTTTTATCCTCCTCAGCAAAGATGGAATACACCCCTAGGTCCTCTTCGATATAATTCACATTAGGTTGTGGACCACTTTCTATGTAAGGTGAAATCCTTCCCTCTCTAAGGACTATAATGTTTTTACCATTCCAAGGAATGGATAAGTGTGTCCCATCGAGTGAGAGGTATCTAGCCATCAAAGCTTACCAATATCTTCCTAAGATGATTAAGTAATTTCTTACTGGCATATCAATTACCTAAATATTAAGGGTTGTCCTTATTTCAGGGTGTGCGCACAAAACCAAGGTCACGTCTTTGATTTCACCTATGGTCGTTTGTTGTAGACTATTATAAGAGAGCATGCTTTTGGAATTTTCATTTGTACAAGACAAGCCTATCTCTTCCATAATAATCTTCGATGTTACACTTGGGCCCGAACCGCCATCAATGAGGCAACAATGGGAAATATTATCCATAATCTTTACATAAATGTAAAAAGGGGGATTTTTTACAGGGTATCTAAATTTATGTACACCTACTTTATTTACAGATGAATCCTCTTCATTTACCTCTTCAGAGAGGTTGTCTACAACAAAATATTTTCCTTCCATGAATTGTTTTAGATGCCTCTGTTGTTCAGGGACGACAACCATGTCCAGAAGTGTTTCATCTACTTTGATGTTGGCCAACTGATTTAGAATATTATAGCTCCTTGATTGTTAGAGGGGAGGTAGTTCCTTGACTTTCAGGAGCCTTATGAACCTGAACAGTAGAAACTAGTGAGGATGAGCTCGTGCTAGAAGAATTGCAGGGAGGATCATATTTTCCTTTGGGAGCATAGGATTTGTTCCTAGTATTTATGTTCATGACATCCTCTGGCTTTGCAAAATCTAGGACAACGATGGTAGTTTATGGTATTTTACCAAATATCTTATCTCTGACACTCTTCTTTACCTCACATGTGGTTTCCTCATGGTGTTCTTCACAAAAGTTACACCAACTACGAGGCACGATAGCTTTAGGTTAAAAATTATTTTCATTTGGATTTCTAAAGGGGGTTATAGAAGAGGGTGAAGCTCCAGGGGTAAGAGGGGAGACATTTCCCTTTCTCTCATACACTATCATATGACTATTTATGTCTTGTACAAGCTATAAGGGGCAGACATGTTTGTTTGTTTAATTGATTCTCCCTTAGGAAGACATGTTCTTTCAAGCTATTCTTCATACTCTAAACAAGTATGCAGAGCGGAACCAAGGTTATCAATGGATTTTTCCTCAATCCTATGACGGTAGGGGGAAGAAAATGCATTATAATAATGCATGAAAGCGACTTAGTTCTGAGGTCGAATGAGTTCAGGGATTTGATTATATAACTTGGTGAAATGCAAGTTGAAGGACTCGACGGTTTCACCCTCCTTATAAGCGATGATATTGTATTCACGTAACTTCTCAGCTCGGCTTTTGGATTGCCCATAGGTAGATTTAAACCAATAGACTAACTCTTCCCAAGTAGACAGAATCTTAGGAGGAAGGTCAAAGAAATCGGTCGCATCCTTCCCTTCCAGGGAATTGACAAATAAGCGCATGCAAGTACCATTGTCATTGGCTCCTATTTTGTGACAGGCATTATAAAATGACACTAAGTGTTCATTTGTAGTGACAGTGTTATTCCCTGAAAACCCAGGTAGATTCTCTTTGAATTTAGGAATTGGACGAGTAGCAGGTGCCAGGTTAAGAGGAGAGAAAACATGCCACGGTGTGGTTGTAGCATCTTCTTCAAATTGAAAAAGATCATACTATTTAATGACTTTAGTGGGGTTTGTGGTAGATTGGACAGGGACTTGGTGACTATATAAGCTACCAATCACTGACGAAGCTGAAGACTGAGATGAAGAAGCACTTCCAGTGCCACCAAATCCACCACTAGATGTCATCTTGTGGATAATAGGTAGGGGAGAGAAAGATGAACTGGATGAATCAGACAAGGTTCTCCTTAGAGCACTTTGTTGGGTTGATAACATAATGTTTCTTCTTCCTATTTGAACAATAGGATTAATTTTGGGTGATAAGCCTCTTCTTCTCCTAGAAACACAAGGGTCTAAGGACATGAAAAGAAGGTCAAAGATGAAGGAAAAAGAAAGTTATTGTTGATTCCTATGATGTTTGTGTCTAGTTTCCCAACGTTCTTGGGAACTTATGTCTTGTTCAATTGCTTCCCATGAACAATTAATCTCAACCCAAGTATTAGCAGTGTCTAAAATGGTGTTAAACAAATTTAAATCAATGTTGGTCTGATCTTAAAGACCGGGCTCAATATTAGGCTTCCTTGCAATAGGTACAGTCATTAAGAAATGAAACAATCAAAGAATCAATATCATAAAAACAAATGTAGTTGATGATAATCAAGCATAAAAATCAACCAGAGATATATTCAAGATCTCCCCGGTATGGTCACCAAATAAATGTTGAGGAAAAGATATGAAATGATCTTACTCAAGCATTTTCAGATCTTACTTGGCTAAAGCAAGATAGACGGGAATATCACCCTATGTTTATAGCCATCAAAAAAAATTTCCCAATCCACAAGTATTGGTTACAAGTGCTTAGGTTGATTTTTTATAAATGAAAGATTGCTAAAACATCCAATATTTATGTAATTTTCTGAATATGACAGATGTAGAAATAAATGTAGAGACAGAAGTAAAAACACCAAGTCAATAATCAACATAGATGAGACATAAACCAATCGTTTATTCCATTCCAATTTATCAAAAGAATCATTCTCTTTACAAAATTCCCTGAGGAAGTTTGGACCAAAGTCAAACTTAGATGTCCTCGATGAAAACCATACAAAAGGACTTATCATAGAAAGTAAAAAACTAAACTTTAAAATATGGATGAATTTGCCATAGATTGTTGTCCACTCGACTTTGCACAATATCCTTTATCAGTCATGAAATTTAATTCACAAACAAACAAGTCTACACAAACTATCAAATATAGATCAACACCTCTAAAAAACAAGTGTCTGAATGATGTAATTCAACCTTGAATATTGTTGTCTACAATAGGACCCTGCTATCATAAAAGAGAATTAGGCTTTCAATGAATTAAAGAATGAATGAAAACTGAATTATCTCAATAAAACTCAAAGAGCAGACCTTACTATGTCTTCTCCTTCTATTCTCCTCTTGTTCCTCCTTCTCTTTTTTCCTTTAAGAAATCATAATTAGTTGAAGTAGTTAAACTACCTCTTTAGTTAAGTTAACTAAAACTCAACCAACTTTTAGTTAAGGGGAAAAAGTAATAAAATAATAATAAGGGTCTTTAATAAATAATAACTAGTAGGTGGGACCCCTTGTAACTGCCTTTATTTTCTTTAACAAACATAACACAACTAGTTAATCAATCAAACAAATCCCTCCTTGTGGCTCCCATCATCACTCTCATAATTTGACAATATATATCAATGATAATTGAAACTATATCCAAAATATAATATTCATATATCCAAAAAATAATGTGTTGTCCAAAATTTCAGAAGTCAACTATTCTCAACAATCAATAAATAAAACACTTAAAACCCATATTTTCCACTCTAGGAGGAAATATTCTCCTTGGTGTTGTTGTCTCCCTTTGATTTCTTTGAATTTTCCTTAGGCTGTGTGGAGCCTTTAGGCATAATTTCACTAATAACATGAGAGAAATCATCTCTCAAATGCATGCGAGATGACACGGATTTGGCAGAGTCATTTGAGGGAGAGAAGGGGGCAGCAACAACTTTTCCTTTATCAAGAGCATGGTGAGCCTCGTTTTTTAACCTTTTTCTTATGTGTGAAGACTGTACTCGTGAGTGGGCAGCTTGGAAAATTTTATTAATAGGTGGAGGAGCAGGTAGAGACAAGTTGGGCCAGCCATGATGTTAGAGACTGTCGGGTGGAAATCTCTTGCCATCCATCATTTTCAGGGACTTCATGTTGTAATGAGACATGAGGGGGAACTAGGATACAAGGGACATGTGGGGCTTGGAAAGGAGGCCTTTCTAGCCTAGGTTGGACCACTATGTGTCCAATCCAGTTAAAAAATCTACCTTGAAATAGTTGGCTCAACTATTGCAAGTCTACATCAAAATGTATAGAAAACCTTGGCCTTCTAGGGCCTTTGTTCCAATTTTCTCTTCCTCTGTTACCCGCCCATGGCTACCTCTATTGAAAAAACCCACTCATGTATGCATTAATTATTAGCAACTAGTTTCTTCAACAAACCATACATGACATCTCTTTAAATATGAAACAAAGTTTGGCTCAGCAACACATCAGACTCATGCAATCCAATCCACAAAATCATTTAATACTTGTCAATGAGGGGGTGAATAAGGGTTCTAGGATATATGAGGGATTGTATTGAGAAAAAAGTGGTAAAATGAAGGGGAATCGATCATGATTATTGCTCATCAAATCATCAAACAATCAACTATATTGTAAATCAACATATCACTATAACTCATCCATGTTCCATCCTTTAATTGATATAATACAGAGTTTTTATTTAACTATAATTTAATTTTAAGAACATGGAGTGGATGGTGAATATGGGAAGGCGAGGGGACTTGTAATGTGTGAAAAGTGAGAGAATGGTAGGGAAAACATGAATATTGTTCATAAAACAAATCAAGTAATCCATAAACACAACTCTATACTCAATACAAAACATACCAATACCAATTTAATAATTATTGTGTGTCAAAACTATTCACTATTCCATATTCAATTTCTTCAAAACTTCTCAATTAACATAGTCTATACTTATACTCAGAATTGAAACGACTTTCAATGGTCCCATTAAAAGAAATGTTTGGTTTCTAATTTCTTTCCTTTCATTTAAAGAATCAAAAGAAAACACACAACAATCATTGCTCCACCTCTATCCATAATGCATCACTATAAAATATCAAACATTGTCCAAAGATTTGCAATTGCCCAAATAAAACATATGCACAGGTCCCTTTCCAAATTGAACAGACCTCTAAAGCTTGCTCGATTTCATGCCTTCTTCATTATATCAACCAATAAAACTTTGCAATGAAACCACAATATACAACCCGAGCTTCATCACTAATGATGCAATTAAATACAACATGCACGATGTTTCCATAATAGATACACAGTGAAACAACAAAGTAACATAGTCATCAATTTCATAACTCACTATGATCCCGATCGGGACTAGTGAAACACACACAATAGTCACCCACTTGTAATTAACACCATGTTGTAGGAACATAGTGATCCAAAACATAACGAAAAAGAGGCATCCCTTTGACTGTATATCATTACTCATCCCTGATCACAACTTTCCAACCAACTCAATCAAACAAAGATGACATAAGTACTCAATGCAACTATCATAACCACTCAACCAATCCATGACAATCAAAAGATGGCTGACAAGATTAAGAACAGTTGGGTATTATTAAAATTGGGCTCTGTAACAACGAATACAAAGAAGTAATCAAGAGTTTGCTCAGTCATCAATAGCACAGAGAGACTGGAGGTCCTCAAAACATATCAAACAATAGGCAGAGACCCTTCAATACAAGCATGATAGAACCACAAGGTTCTTTATAACTCTTGGTCTGTGCAAAAACGTAATAGTTCAACAACAGTTAGGGTAGGAAATGATGGAGAGGATAAGTGAATGTCCATTGGACAGTGACAAGTACCCAGGGAACTTAGAGGTATAACCTTTGTCCCTTTCTCAAGAGTCGAATCAATGGATGGCAATGGAATGCAGGCCCAAGGCATAACCTTTATCACCCAACAACCATAAATAATATATCTTGGCATAATGGCCACCCTATAACCGGATTATGAGATATTTTGATGCTAATACCATGAAAATAAGCCCATGACCATGACTCTGGAAAATACACAACAACCAAAAGACAATCCAAAAGCATACACAACAACCACATAGCAACTTGAATATGACTGGACAGGGTTACCCTCATAATTGTGAGGAAGTAGCCAACAAGGTTAAACAGAGAGAAACCATCCACCAAAACATAGAGTGATAATACCCATATCCACTCAAAAAACACAAAGACTCATCATGATTACCACCAACAAAACATCCAGTGAATGCACAACTCAACCAACCAATTCTTTTACTTGCAAATTGAACAACCACACAATCATTCCAGAGAGAAAAACCATGCATTTACACAGTTGCAAATCTCAGGAAAACACAAATCAAAGCATTACTGAGCCATCAATCATTCATACACATAGCGTAATTCATGGATGGGTGAAAAATAACCATATCTGTAACCGATAGTTTAAAAGGGGTGAGCTGGTTGAGCATTTCCTTCCCAGGCTTGGATCTCGGAGCTTAACCACCAACAATCGAAATGCAACAATAACCATACTAGGGTGATGACTCGATGGGGAAAGTATGGAGGGATGTGTATTTACTGCACGTCGCTTCCATTTCCTTTTCATTCAATTCTGAAGTACACGACAAACAACACTCACTAATACATTTAACCATGGCATTAATTTCAAAACCATTGAAATCTATGACCACATTGCTTGCCAAATGCGCCACCCAAAACATTCACATTAACCATTGCCAAACTTCCATACCATACCATATGTATTTCCATATCAAATGCGCCCAATATAACTCAAATGCAAATTGCATAGCCACTAACCAACTATTAATAGTTAGGATTAACACTAACTTGTTTTCATTTCAATTGCACATAACTCCTAGCATAGCATCACATAGATCTCTTCTTCTAGGATTTTTATAAGTTTCATTCGTTTTCTTTTGTTTATATCGTTACTAAAATATTTCTTTCACATGTGTAGCTAGGTAATAATCGTGGTGACAGGATTAAACACATCAAATGTAAATATATGCCAATCATAACATAAAATTAAAGCTTTGAATAACAGAACATCCCATAAAATGCATCATCCACCTGTCACTAGGTCAAAAACGAAACCAAGAATGTATCGTCAACCATATAAGACCCTGTAAGCAGCATCAAAACAACAACAAAAAATGTGTGATATGACTATCTCTGAGCCTCCAACCCATAAGGGGGTCACACGTACTAGTATTATATATCATTAGCATAGTTTAAATAATAGGCTTTAGCAATACTTTGCGGGCAAAAATCCTTGTGGAGATTTTTATCGCCAACACCGGACACACAAAGGTCTAGTTTACTCTATCATAGGCTTTGGAGAGGTCCAATTTAAAAATGGATGCCTTTAGCTTTCTTTTTTTGACAGAGTGGAGCACTTTATGTGTTATGGAAACTACATCATGAATTTGTCTATTGTGAAGGAATCCAAACTGTTCTTCCCCTATGGAGGCACTTAGCATCGGTCTTAATATTCTAGAGATAATCTTAGAGATTAATTTGTATATTATATTGCAACAATTAATCAGTTTGTAATCTTCAAAGGAGGAGGGGAATTTTTTTTTTTGGATAAGGCACGTGAAAGTGGTATTGAGAGGACCATGAAATCTGTTGGACACACCGACCGCACTTAGAGGGGGGGGTGTGGATGAGTGTGGAGCTCTTTTTCAAAACTTCCCTCTTACACAAAACTCATTAATTAGCAATCATTATTTACTCATTACTTATTGTTGTCATTTATAACCAGTTAGATGTGAACACATATCAGTAATATATCATCAACAAATCATCACTACAAGGAAAAAAAAGAACACAAGATGTATGTACAATTTTATTTTTATTACGGACTTCAATCCTTGGGGTTTATCAGCAACAACTAAATAGAGTACAACTCTACAATAGCACCATCTCTATATGCAAGACTCGACTTACATCCTCAACACCAACTCAGATGAGGCAACAATCCTCCACAAAGATCAATCTGTCATAGGTACGTGACCTGTCATTAGTGCAGCACGCGTGTGTACGCGCCTTGGCACACTATAGCCCTCGTATGTAATAGGTCAGTCTGTATTACGGCCTATGTATTCCTTATGATTTACTTAGGGTTTTCTTTTAAAAATCAACTTAGATCCTTTGCAACCTACAATCATACTCTCTTATGTATTTCACTATCCCAACTGACCCAGAGCCAGTCACAACACATCCAAGCTCTCCAATAAATTATTCATGCTTCTCAACCATACAATATGAATTTTACTCAATAATGTATAAGCAACCAAAATTTCTATGGAAGATCTTGTCCTCATCTCAGCCACCAATCTCCATGACTTCATCCACTGTACACACCATGTCTTCATACAATCCGTGTATGTACGCACCCTGTCTCATTGTAGTCTACGTAAACCTCAGAAACTAGGGTTTATGAACCTTTGATACTTTTTCTGTCGTGATCTCATACATGCCGAAACTTTGATGCATTCATGAGATCCTCCATACCCTCTCTCTCTTAGAATGGATCTTTAATCATGCTCAAGAGACACTCACAAAAGATACACACCAAGATGTCTTTCACAAGAGACCCTTGCCTCTTATTTATACTCTTCATCTTCTAGGTCACTTAACCCACTTCTAGGTTACTTAACCTATTTTCCTCATTTCTAGGGTTAACCACTTTCCATAATTAGAAAGTTCTCCATTATTTTATTATTTAAATATTCCTTCTTGACTTTGTCACTGTTAGGATATTTAGACACTTAGGAGTTAGTTAAGATCTACTTGGTCTAGTGTTTCGTTAGGTAAAAGTGTGTTTCTTAGTGTGTTTCTTTAGTATGCATTTGTAGTTAGGAAATCCGACGGTCACGATATATTCCTGACAGAGAGTGATCCAACGGTTCATACTCTCATCGATCTTAATGACCATTGATTTGTGGCTTAACACCCGATTGGTCCATGATCT